>JACEGR010000667.1:0-111390 GCA_014170235.1 Listronotus bonariensis
GTCATACACAACTAAATAGGAGAAAGAGTGTATCTACAAGGTAGCATGTAAACGTGGGGAGTCATACATTGGTGACAATAAATAATAGTTTAAAAACACTAAAAAACACAGCTTTTATATGTAACCAAACTAAAAATTAAAAAATAATAATTTTTCATTACAAAGAGTTTGTATCACAGTAATAAAAGGTCAAACAATGAATCATAATTATATACCTCACAAAATAGAATTATAATACAGAATAATTCACTTCAGAGTAAAAAGCGTCAGCAATCTATAAAGGAATTTATTTATCCTGGCGATCCTAATCAGGATAACGGGATACTGTTTGCAGATTATTGCATTGTCATGGGTCCTTGATACGTGTGCAAAGTTTCAAAGAAATCGAATCGCTGGAAGTTGGTGAATATTAAGCTTAAAGATTCCGTTACATACATACATACATACATACATACAACCCAAGCTAATAAAAAGCGTGTTAAAAACGCCCGTGTAATGTGGGAGTCCTAGAAGATAAGCAACATACACATAAAGGAAAAATATTTAAGTCTGGAATCGCTGACCGCGTCACTAAGGCTTAAAACAGACGGGTCGGTTTTTGCCCAGTCGGCGACAAAGCGGTGCAAAATACACGAGTACGGAAAGCCGAACTCGACGACGCCTATATGGTATTATTATGTTATAAAGGCACTGGCTAAACGACCGCCGGCGGTTTAATCAATTATAAGAAGAAAATCGGCTGTTGTCTATTTATATATATGAAAACCGCCAAGAATTTTAATTAATTTGTAATTTCCAGCCGGTTTCACGTATTTTCTCGGCTGAAAAGCGCTGCGATTTTTCTTATAAAAACCATTGAAAACCGCCGGAAAATAGTGAAGTAGTAGTAATAAATGTTTTTTTCTAAACTTCGTGTTTTTCTTTTGTAACCTAATTTTTGTAGTTTTGTTTTCAGTTAGCAGAACAACAACATTTTTAAAATTTTACGGCATAATGAGAAAACGGGTCGCATAGTCCAAACCTAAGAGATACCAAATGTTTTTCCAATGGGTACAGTGCAAATACTAATATAATAACTAAAAATATGGATAATTACCAAGAATAAAGTACTTTTATTTTTAAAAACAAAACAAAACAAAAAAAGGGTAATTTATATTGTTCCGGAAGTGAGAACAACTCCGGTTTTGGCCAAATTTGGTATACGGGGTTTTTGGAGCGCTGATCACGAATCCGAAAAAATTTAAGCTGAAAACGTTTTGTTTTCAAGATATCCATCATCAAAATAAAAAATGAATTAACCTTATTTTCAATATACTCCCCTGTTTTTTACAAACAATTCCTGAATAACAGCTAAAGTAGCACACAATATTTGATTTTTACCTTTTAAAATCCCGTTTTTCTATGTATTTTACATATTTTATAAAATAAATCTCAAAACAATCATGAAATGAATTGAAAATAAAACTTTTGCAATTTAATTTCTAAAATACAAAAAAAAAGGGGTTTAAAAAGGTAAAAATTGGGCCACTTTAGCTGAGAGAATTATGTGCAAAAAGAAGGGAAAATATATTGAAAATAGAGTTACTTCGATTTTTAACTTTGAACAAACCGTTTCCGACTAAAATTATTTTAGATTCGTGATCAACGCCCCAAAAACACCCGGGTAATTGTCTCGAAAGTGGAAGCAACTCCGATTTTGACTAAATTTGGCGTACGGGGATTTAATGGGGCGCTGATCAGGAATCTAAAGAAAATTTTAGTCGGAAACGTTTCGGTAACGAGATATCTGTCATCAAAGTTAAAAATCATCAAACTATATTTTTACAATATTTTCCCTTCTTTTTGCACATAGATTTTAATTAAAAGCTAAAGCGGAACACAATAGTTGAGTTTTACCTTTCGAAACCCACTTTTCTATGTATTTTACACTTTTTGTATTAAATTTCAAAGCTTATTTTAATCATCAATTTACACCGCACAAGGCGTGTATATGTGGTTGCCGCGTTTTTAAAGTAAATCTTTTTGCAATTTATTTGATAAAATCTGTAAAATACATGGAAAATGGGGTATAAATGGTGAAAATCAAATATTGTGTGCCACTTTAGCTTTAAATCAGAAATTGTGTGCAAAAGGAAGGAGGAATAAAGTGAAAATGAGGATAATTCATTTTTTACCTTTGATGATGAATTTTAAAAACGAAACGTTTTCCGCTAAAATTCTTTCGGATTCGTGATCAGCGCGCCAAAAACCCGCGTATACCAAATCTGGTCAAAATCGAAGTTGTTCCCACTTCCGGGACAATAGGTAGCCTTACTTTTATTTTTGTTTTATTTTTATAAATAAAAGTACTTTTTTCTTGGTCATTATCCATATTTTTAGTTTATAATTTGCCCTGTACCAATCAGAAAAACATTTGGGATCTCTAAGTTTTGGACCATGCGACCAATTTCCTCACAATGCCTTTAAAATTTTAAAAATGTTTGGTCCATTTGTCTTCATAAAACACGCATCCTAAAACATAATACTATCTGTTCTGATAATTTTCTAATCACTGAAAACAAAACTACGAAAAATAAGTCATAAAAAACACGAAGTTTAGCAAAAATATTTATTACTACTACTTTACTATTTTCCGGCGGTTTTCGATAGTTTTTATAGGCAAACGCCGGAAGGCTTTACCAATAAAATAGTAAAACCGCCGAAAATTACAAATGTAATTTATAATTTTCGGCGGTTTTCATATATTTTAATAAATTTCTTCTTATAATTAATCAAAACTGCCGGCGGCCGTTTGGCCAGTGCCTATTATAAAACAAACTACCAGCCAGCAGCCGCGGCTTGTCTATTCGTATGTTTTGAACCGTTTCGTCGCCGACTCGGTGAAAACAGCTCCATTCATTTTAAGCCTAATTGTCCCACTAATAAATAAAATGGAAATTAAATGTAAAGACTTAGTTTTTAGACTTCAATAAAACTTAATTGTTTACAGTCCTGAAATAAACGCAAAAATTAATAAAATAGAATTAGTAGGCATTGAGGCACTCTGGGTAAAGTAGTAGAATTACAACTTACCTTACTTAAAAAAAAAGAGAGATTAACCTACCAACAGATGGACCGACCGACCGGTTTATACCTGATCGGGTAGTAGAGAATGTGGGCTATTTCTTACCGACCTGTTCAGAAGCGAACGTATCAACGGATTTATTTCTAAATTTTCTGTGTCATCAGGGATTTTTAGATATTAAGCTCCACCGGTGGACGCTGGCTAGTGAACCCTTATATTCTACCTTCTACCCGATCACTTATAAAGTGGTCTGTCGACGGGTCGATCGGTATCTCTGATCTAAAAGTAAGGTTGTGGTGTAAATCGTTTACTTTTTCCAGAGTGTCCCAACGTCTACTAAAATTTAAAAACTTAAATTAAAAACAATTAGGTCATGTATTTTTTCAAAGCGCTCCAGAGATTTGACAAGAGAGAAATATGCTGATTCTTATTTTTTTTTTTTTTGCTTTATGAGCAAGGTGGATGGCTCAGCATTTTTAATTAATTTTAATACTTTAAATGTGCTTAAATTTCCAGTGAATTCCTTTGGGAAATAGGAAAGCGCCGGCAAATCTCGTGGAAGGTTTATAACTCGATGTGAGTATACCGGCGAGAAATACGATGCTATTAGAGTGCGGTAACCTTTTATTCGTAATGAAACTTAGTTACGTGGTATAAAAGAAAATCGTAAAATACAAGAAATAATTAAACGAAAACTATTTTGCTTTATATTGTTAACATTTTATATTGCCTATTTAGGAATTTTAAAATTTTAAACATGATAGTTATCACTTATAATCTCCCTGGTTGCAAATTTTTACTGAAACTAACCAAAAATTGGTAATTTTAATTTAAGCTTCAAGGAAATTTTGGTACAAAAATTTTATGCTGGAACTACATATCGCACATCCCGTAACACAAAATATGAAATTTTTTCAGGAGAAGGAAAATAAAATTGACGTTAATACAATATGCAATATACACTACTCAAAAGAATTATCGCATATGCTCGATTTCTTCCATAAGCTTCAATACAAAAATGCTTTCATTAAAATGGCCATATCTCTTTTAACTATTAAGATATCAGACAATTAAAAAAATAAAATGTTAAGAAAACGTGAAGCTATAACTTTATATTAACCATTGTTTTTTACTGTTAGCAATAAATCCTACGGGGTGATAAAAAAATTGAAAAAATGGATACTTTTGAATCGCCCTGTATGATGTGCTGTTGAAAGGGAGTAGTCAAATTTGTGATTATAAAATATCAGAAATGGGTAAGGGTATAAATTATTAACAAATGAGATATCTCCCTTTTAACAGCACATTATATAAGGCGATTAAAAATTATCCATTTTTTCAATTTTCATCAGGATTTATTGCTAACAGTAAAAACAATGGTTAATATAAAGTTATAGCTTCACGTTTTCTTAACATTTTGTTTTTTTAATTGTCTTGATATCTTAATAATTAAAAGAGATATTGCCATTTTAATGAAAGCATTTTGTATTGAAGCTATGGAAGAAATCGAGCATATGCGATAATTCTTTGAGTAGTGTAGGTAGCGAAATATTTAGGAGTTTAATTTACAATAATACGGTTTCGCAGAGACATAAAGTATGTTAAAAGAGATCAGTTTCTGGAATTATCTGATTTTTTTTAGTTAATGCACCTTTGAACGGGATGTGCAATATTTAAGAGCAGGATTAAACTGGTTCCATATGTATCTATGTAAGGCACATTATAGTAGGCTATTGTCAGTATTGTTTAAGATTGATGGATATTTTGACATTTGGCTTAACAGGTTCTGGTTAGATTTTCCGAAAGAAAAGGTGTTGTCATTGGAGACTAATTGTATTTTTTGTACAAAAACAATTGGATTTATTCCTTTTTTTTTTAGAGTATAGTTTGTCAGTTTAATTTCCCAAATTATCCATTTCATAAATTTTTCAAATAATCGAAAGTATATCCAGAGCAATGTCGTTTGGCTTTAGTAATAAACCCACTTTAAAAAAAAGCTTTGGTTCTTGTCTACCGATTTCAAAATCACGGTCGCCTTCATTTAAAGGTAAGGTACGATTCTGAACACTGCAGCAGACTGCAAACAACAGGCGAAAGCGAAATAAGTATAACGATCTGCCGCTGCCGTCGCTTCGGTGGTTTGCAGTCTGCCGCCGTCTTCAGAATCGTACCTTTAGGCTTTTAAAATCAATATAATGATTTGTATACGAGTTCGAATAAATACTAATAAAAATAATAAGTTGGTGGTAAATAATATTTAGCATTAAAAAAGACACTATAAAGTTTTTAACACAATCAGTGACGGGTCCAATAAGTAAAAATTAAGTCAAAATAGCTTTTTGCAAATATACACCTATAATCTCTTTCAAAGGGTATAAGAGTATATTTGTATATTTATTACATACTTTTAAATTTACCCAAAAAGTAAGCCAATATACGTTTATCAAGAATAAGAAAAACAAAGCTTACAAAGTGTCACTCTCATGCATTCCTTTATAGTTCATCGGGAGACAGAACTTTCGACATGCTCTTCCACGTGGAAAGTTCGATTTCGGTAGTCTTTATAAACTAATCAAAATTTATAAAAAAAAGAAATCTAGTAAAACTAATATAGGACTTCAATAATAAATAAACCTTTGTAGATACTGGTATCGATTCTCATGTTCTTTAAAATCTTCTTCCGTATACTGACTTTACAATGCCACTAGCAATTTTCGTACCCTATATAACACAAAATCCATATCGATTAAAGATTTCTTTTTTAATTTTCCACTTAACTTGCCAATTTCCCACACAATTTGATATAATAGCTATAAAATATCTAAAAGCTCAAGATACCAGCTTCTGCGCTTTTTGGTTAGTTCTTGTTATACAAAATTTATTTAATCAAATTGAAGCCATCGAAAACTGCGTTGTTAAATCATGTGATAATTTGCTTACTAATAACACTGAGTATGCCTATAAAATTTCTTTTGGTATTATTACTGGATTGTGAGAGTAATTTTCCCTTTGACCAATGGTAAATAATACGTAAAATGGGGCATAATGGATCTAAGATAAATCTGAATTTGTTTGATTATGTGTGTGTTTTAATTGAAAAAGCAGGGTTTATAATAACATTAAAAAAATTGACCAATTATTAACTTACGAGTCCAAACAAATTGCAAGCGCAGCATTTCATCTGAATTTTAATTTTTTAAACAATCTTTATTAACTGCTGTGTTCTTTGAATTTTTAATACAAATTTTAATTTTTTACATTAAAAAAAATTAAGATGGCATCGCACAATGACATTTTCTTTTATAATTAAATGTAACCAAAAATCCACTGTCACTCAGAGATTATTAAAACGAAATAACACATTTGTTTATTAGTTTAAATTTTTTTATTTAAAAAGGAACATCAAGATGTCATCGCACAATAGTTTTGTTTAAAGTTATATATAACCTAAAAAGACGTTATGAACATGCTCAATTAAAAGACATATTATTAAATAGACTGATTTAAAAATAATCGACTTTTTTATTATATATGAAAATTTGCTTGGAAATGATGAAAAAAAAGTGTGTGTTAAAGCCACGGCTCTTAATATTAATAATAAGTTGTCCGGAATTATAAATTGCGATTTTTCCTAATATGATTAACATCGTCACCCTAATTGTAAAACCACCCAACTCCAGTTTTAATAAAAACTGTAATGGCTATGTTTAGCCTTATAAAATAAGGCTAAAGATGGCATAAAAATTATTATTTTTTTATAAAAACTGCAATTAGGGGTTTTACAATTATTTAATTAATAAAAATGTGAATTCCATCTTTAGCCTTATTTTATATGGTTAAAGCTTGCATCACAGTTTTTATTAAAACTGGAGTTAGGTGGGTTTACAATTAAGGTGACATGGAAAAGCTCGTTTTTTTAAGTTTAGAATTTTATAACTCCTTTAATGGTTTATCAAAAAGCCTAAACCAAATCATCATCTTGTATAAAATTGAACGCTCTACAAAACAGCTTTCAGCTATTTTTGATAAACCGACGCGCTTCGAAGTTCTTTAACTTTAAAATATAATGTATAATAATTTTTATTTTTTTTTAATTTCCAGACAAAACTTTGTCAATTTTTTAAAATTAGTTGTAATCTATATTTTCTGGAGTCACAGATGCTTTCCTTTAGCTGTCAATTTTTTAATACTATCGTATCCTAATTCTTCAATAAATAATTTTGTTTTACCTAAAATTATTTTTATTTATTTTTTTCCTTAAATTTGTGACGTTAGAGTAGTTTTATTACACATCTTATTTTTTGGCCTATATTCGCTGATAACAAGTAATAAGTATTGCAATTGTTCTTCATTTCTTGTAAAACACTTTTTGTATTGTTTGATTAACGCTACCCCACCTTCCGCAACATCATTAACCAGAGTCAATTTATCAAAAAACTTTACACATTTATAATAACTTTCATCAAGAGGCCAAAAGTTCACATCTTTTTCGTGAAATCATAAGATAAATCAAACGCTGTAAAAATGAACATAGAATCTTTCGATACAAAATCACTCATCTATCTGTAAAAATCGTTCTTGTCTCATCATAAATTTTTTGCTTTCGTATTAAAACCATATTGATTTTTCAAATTAACAATAATTTGTTCTTTTACAATATTTAAAAATAAAATAAATATCATTTTATTTCATTTCATTACACAACACTTTTTTAATAAACTTGATGGTTTCGTCGAAAAATTGGAAATAAATGAGAGAATATTATAAATTATATGTTTTAGTTAAATAACTTCAATTTTATACAAGAAAATAAAAATATATAGAAATAACGTCGTTCTTTTTTTTTTAATCAGCCTAATATTTAAGGTTACTTTTAAATTATCAAAATAATATATGTGTGCCAATAGTCCCATTTTCAGATAGATAATCTATGGAACCATGATAAATATCATTTGTCAGCAGCCCATTCATCACCAGACAGTTTTGTTTAACAATAGGTAAAAGGGATATATTATCGAAAAAAAGGCTTTTTCCTACATTCTCTAACAGAAAGATATATTAAAAAGGCTTCCTGACGAGCCTAAATAAAGGGTAAAATGTGATAATGGAGTCCTACCATCTTCATCTTTCTTTGTACAGTTTTATGGATAAGTTCTTTATTAAATTTATTTCATTTGGCCCCATTCGCTTAGTAGGCTATGATTCTATGTATATTTTAAACCAATTTTAAGAAAATACTAAGTATAAAAACTCAGTAGGCTAAAATATATAAACATATTTTTCTTACGATTTGAACAAATTTCTTTGTATTTTTTGCATTTATTGGTATTAAATACTGCTTTTAAAATTAAATTAGGGATGTTCCTTAGTTTTAAAAATAAACTCTTAATTTTATTTAATGGCGTGTACCCAAATAACTACCATCAATTAAATGAATCCGCCGAACCAATACAGAATATAATTTTGCAATCACATTAGTTAAGGAATTATAAAAAAAAATCTAAATAAAAGCATATCTCCGGCACAATAGACAAACTAATGTCACACCCTATTGAATTGTAACTAACAAAAATCATCTGAATCACAGATAAAACGTTATTAATTATTTTAAAAGCAGGGCTGAAAATACCACTTTACCATTATTTGTCAATATATACAATTTATTTTATTGCATACTCCATTTAAAAGCTATTTATTCCACTATTTTTCCAAACGTATAATTTTTAAAGGATAATAATTTGTTATTTATTTTTCCAGTTAAATTTTGGATTCTAAATTTTGAACAGTATGTTGAAAATAGCAATTTGAAAGCACAAAATATCATACTATATTTACTTTGTATAAATTGAAATTGAAAAACAACATCTATATTATTTTTACAGGATACATAGATCCATTTTACAATAATAAGAATAATATTCAATAGTGAAAAAAATTAACCAATATGAAAAAAATTCAAAATTTTTGAGGTTTTTCAAGTAGCTGTATATCGCTAAGAAAGGGTCGTACTGCAATTAAAAAAAAACATTTTCAAAGGGTGCAATTAACTTAACTACAATATTAAACAATTAAACCACAAAGAACTAAACGCTTATGGTACAGCAAAATAAATAATTATTAAGGTTATAATTAATTTACATATTTTTTGGCGGTTTTTATATACGGAGATATAAAAAACCGCCGGAGGGCGGTTTTCTTTCTATAATTGAGCAAAACCACCGGCGGTCGTTTAGCCAGTGCCTTTAAAATAAGGTCGGTTAATAACATGTTATTAAAGTATAAATAAAAAGCTTTCGTTTATGCACCTATGATATTAACCGAATTTGTTTAAAAATTTACCTATTTATTGTTTTACCCTCTTATTTTTTTAAATTTTTTCAATAAAATTTAAATTTTATTAATATCTCTATATTTATCAAAAAACGCATGTACAAGCGCGTTTGATTTGATTCCTATTTGGATTCAATGGAACCACCTCAAGAGTGCCGTTTTTTGAATAGAAAAATAATCTTTTAAATCGTTCTACAACTGAAAGTTAACCATAACTCCTTTTTCAACGTCTGTCACACATTTTTGGTACCTGAGGAGTATTTCGCGTGTGGGTATGTCCCAACGATACAGTTTTTAAATTTGCTGGCTTTGTTTGTTTAATATTGTAGCACCGTATTTTTTTAACCATATACGTCACTAGGGGTGCGTTACTTGGCTAGAGTATCGGACACTATAAAATTAATTTTAAAAAATAAACAAAAAATTATATTTGGCTCCACATAAAAATACAAATTTACCAGCTTATAAGTTATAAGATAAACATTCCCTTTTCTTCCCTTAATCTGTGTGGACAATGTGGAACACCCAGTATTTTTTGAGTCGGGTTTCTACTGCCTCCTTTTAAAAATTGTGTTTTCTTTAAATATTAAATTTGCAGGTATTTGTTTTTGCTAATTATTATTGTAACCTAGAAAATTGTTTAATTTGTAGTTTTAAACCTTGAAAACATCACATCTTATTTTTACTTATATTGGTTTAAATTATTTCCCAATGTTAAGTGACTTAACTAAAATGTATCCTATATTTTTACTGGGTGTTCACAATATATCCCAGTGAACGTCGTGTATTAGAAATCAAAAGGTGATAGAAACATATTAAAGGCTGTTTTGTTTAATACCATTCTTAAAATTGCTAATTTGCCAGTCACATTTTTGTTTCTTAACTAATATTAATGAAATGTTTCGTATCATCGCTTAGGAAAAAGCATTAATAGGTTTCTAAAAGCTCGGCGTTTGGAAAAAACAAATATATTTAATATTAACTTTGTAAAAAAGCTTTTTAAATATAATTGACATGCTGACGACGCTACGAAAATTCAAGGAGTGATTTATAATGTCGTTTAATAAAAAAAATCAACATCATTCATCATAATAAATATATGTCCAAAGTTACTTCGTTTTTAATTATTTTTTGTTTTTTTAAATACTTTTTTAATTACTTTTTTACACTTTATACTTTAAATAAGTTAAAGTGGCTTTAATTATTTTTTTCTGGAAAACAAAGTTGGATACGAAGAAAATATCAGAGTCGTTAGCATTTTTAGTTGCTTATTCGAAAAATAACAAAGGAAATCCCAAGTAAGATTCAAGAAACTTTTTTTATTACACAATGAATCACCCTTTAAAGTCGTACACCAAAGTTAAAGAACACCCTGTATACCGGGTGACACAGAATGTTGTTACTTGCCCAATTTTTTTTTTTTAGTTTTTATGAAAGACTCATGAATATTTTACAGTATTATTACATAAATTGACATTTTTTGACATTATCACCACTTCAAAATCACTTCCGGTTTAACCGGAAGTATCATCAACTTTCTTATTTTAAATACAAGGGCCTAATTTTTTTCTATATTTGTATTCTGTATAAAATTCCCTTTTCAATTATATATCATACAGGGTTGTTTTTCTTTTCAAAATAGCGACCAAAAATGATTTTTAAAGAAAATCAAGTGCCGCCATTATTTCTGTTTTGAAAATATTTTTTTGCTAAGTAGGCTGTGAAAATAAAAAAATGGCCTATTTTACTTCTACAGGTAACATATTTTATTTTTTTAAATAAAGTACTTAGATTTCGTAATTTCAATTTTTAATGTAATTAATCTGAGAAAAGTAAAAATTTGACAATCCTTTTAAATGGAAACACCCTAATTTTATTTTATTTTTAAATTCTACACTGAAATCTCTTTCTAATGACATATCACAACATATTGTTTATTTTTAAGATGGCGGCCATAGATTATTTATTGACGACATCCGAATAACGGAATTCTTTATTAATTGATCTATGGCCGCCATCTTGAAAATAAACAATATCTTGGAATACTTTATGGAAAAGAGGTTATAGTTTAGAATTTAAAAATAAAATATAATGAGAGTGCTTCCATTTAAAAAGTTTGTCAAATTTTAATTTTCTCTCATTAATTACATTAAAAACTGAAATTACGAAATCCAAGTAATTTATTAAAGAAAATGGAATATGTCACTAGCTGTAAAGTAAAATAGGTCATTATTTTATTTTCACAGCCTACTTAGCAAAAAAATTTATTCGAAAGCAGAAATAATGGCCATTTTGAAAAGAAACACCCTGTATGATATATCATTGAAAAGGAAATTTTATGCAGAATTCAAATATGGAAAAACAAGTAGTTACTTGTATTTAAAATAGGAAAGTTGATGATACTTTCGGTTAAACCGGAAGTGATTTTGAGGTTCTGGTATCTGGTTAAATTATGCTATAATAATACTGTTAAATTTTTATTGGTCTTTTTTAAAGGCTACAAAAAAATTTGGGGGTACAAACATCCTGTGTCCAGTATAGTTGGCCTAATCTAACATTATCTTTTATACCAAATATTCAATAAAAATATTTTATGGAAGTCCTAAAAGGAATGAATTATAAAAATAAGGGTTCGTTATGGTGTAAACACATTTTTTTATTAAATTTTCTTTCACCGATAGCTTTTAACGGTGTAATATCTGCCAAAAAGATTGTTTTTGTCCGAATTTAAAAGAAAAAAATGGATTATTTTGTTAAATTACATTTTATTATATTACATTTGCTATACATATAAAAAAATAGTTATACAAATTTTGAAAATAAAAATACAAATAAGAAATTGATTCAAAATAAATGCTACGTTATAAAAAAAAGGTTGATGTTTTATTAATTTAATAAAAAGCAACTCATTTAAAGCAATAACATCTATCGGTCTAATCCAATATATCACTTTTATCTATAAAAACTTTTTCATTTTTTATTTTGTTACCGGAATTGACACGCCAGCCGTCGAACCCAAACACCATTTATAACAGCAAAACGTTGTTCCGTTTCAATAAAAAAAAGGCAGAATTGCTGGTTTACCCAAAGATGAGAAGGGTTTATCACGTTTTGTTAGTTTAGTTGTTCCATAAACTAAAATGGCAGCTTTTTTGTAGTCAACGTGATCTTTAGCAATAAGCAGTGGGTTATAAAATCTAGAAACTCTATAGAAATCCTATTTTTCGCAATTGATAAAGAAGAGTTTCAATCAAATTACAATATGATGCGTTATTATACAACATAAAGTTTATTCCTACTAGAACGAGCCACCATGTATCTATGGTGGGTGGGCAAACGAGTATAAGTCAAAAATTGAGAAATTGAGAAACACTACGTTTGAACACTTTCAATTCTGATAATTTTATAATTAATTTGTGTACTATTTAGTGGAAATGCCGGTTTAGCAGGTTCAAAACGGTTTTATGACATATCCTGTTTGGACCAATGGATGCAGGAACTTAAAATGTGGACAAAATTACCTTATACTCATTTTCATTTCTGAAAAAATTTTTTACCACAATTAGGCAAATATTGACTGAAAACAGTTTTTATTCAATACAGGAATACCTTGGGTATAATTTTAACTTTAATTAGAAATTGTTTTCGTGTTTTTATATTTTAAACTGTTGTATTGTGTAAGTATTCTTTTGAATTAGTATAAGTATTTTAATATTGTTTGTTTAAAATAATGTTTGTTATTTATTTCTTTTTTAATATGTATAGGATAAGGTTTTATAACTATTTTTTTTAAGATTGCTGACTTGTGTAAATACATTTGTATGTGTATGTTGACATGAATAAATAATTTTGAATTTTCAGTAAATGTTAACTTATACTCGTTTGCACACCCACCATAGGTATAATTCTGTAGTACACATAAAAATCCTAAACCACATGAATTTTAATATTTAAGGGGACACATTTTTGTGTAAAAATTAACTTGATCCGGGTTATCCCTTCCCCTCACCAACAAAAACGTCAAAAATTTTAAATGGAAAAGGGGGCTAAGAGATACCTCATCTTAAAGTAGTTCAAATTATTTCTTTAACAGTCCTAAGTTTTTAAAAATCAGTTTAGTAGTTTTTAAGAAAATTTACCTAAAGTATTAAAATATAATTTGGTACAAAGAGTATATCTCATAAATGCTGCCCTTCTAACTTAAAACGTTCTAACTAACAATTTGTTAAAGCTAAGATAATTAAGTTTTTATAAAAAAAGTTGCAGTATACCGTTTTTATGATTATTTTGTAATTTTTTGTGTATATAAAGATTAGCCTTACTGTTGCGGACACAGCAACAATTAAATCACAATTCACTTGAATATTCTTTTAATACAACAAATTTCCCAACAAAAACTTTAATTTCTATTTAAGAAATTAAAAATTAAAATCATCATTAATGTTTTCAAAACGCATAGTACCGAATTTCCGCGCCGCAAGCCAGGGGATGCGTGGGTATAAATACCAATGTTTTTAGGACAGGACAGCAAGTGTACCGAGACAACCAGCAGTGGACAGATCGTTCCCGCGGACAATCTCTTACATGACGCGACGTTCGTCAAACGTTTCAAGTGAAAGTAAAATTAAGACAAGCGTCGTGTCTTAATTTTACTTTACTTTACTGCTGGTTGTCTCGGTACACTTGCTGTCCTGTCCTAAAATCATTGGTATTTATACCCACGCATCCCTGGCTTGCGGCGTGGAAATTCGGTACTAAGCGTTCGAACATTTATGATGAATTTTAATTTTTAATTTTTAAATAGAAATTAAAGTTTTTGTTGGGAAATTTGTTGTATTAAAAGAATATTAAAGTGAACTGTGATTTAATTGTTGCTGTGTCCGCAACATATTTTAGCCATCCGGCTCGAAGGACCAATTTGTACGCGAAGGAGTTACAATCTCAACGGTACAAGATAATTAGCAGAATAAGTATTTACATAGGACGCTAGCTTGAGCCTTCTTTATGAAAAAACAAACACTCCGAGTATTAAAAAATGTGTTTTATTTTAAAGAAAATCAAATCAAATATTTTTACAAATATTTACAAGAAAAAATCTAAAGGTAAACTAAAACTAAGTACTTACTGCTAATTTAGGTAACTAACAAGTTTTTTAAAAATACCATAAATCCTTGTTTAGGTCTGTGTTAAATATCAACACAGTAAATTTCATAAATTTCACTTAAGTCGTTAGATCTCCGGCCTGTACACACTGAAAACCACACTGTTATTTAAATTGTCACTATTTAGTTTAAAAGTTTATAATGTCCGATAAAAACTGCTTTTAAAACTATTTTAAAATACCTTTTAAAGAATCTTTAATTTTTAGTTATATTTCAAAAACATAAACGTTAATTGTTCAAATTTCGTTCAATAATATTTATTTTAGTTCAATAAAGACAGAGATAAAAACAGACAAAATCTTGATTTGTTATTGCTTAATAAATTAAGCCAGCACCTCGTTAACTTGCCTATTAAAGTTGAGGACAACGTCGTGTCTTTTAATTTTATAAATGTTGACAAAATCTTGAAATTTAGTTTTTAAACAAGACAAGACCATATTATATGCCATTATAAGTTAAAAATTAAAAAATGAAAATTTTTTAGTTGGGACGTTTTAACTAAGCAGGACAGAATGTGCATTTTTATGAATTCATTTGTTTTCTAAAACTTTCGGTTTAGCCGGAACCTACCCAAACATTTTTATTTTAAATGAGACACTCGAATTATCTTCACTGATTTCAATAGAAAAGGACATTATGGGTACAATAACACTTTATTACTTACTTTTTGATATCTAAGCTCTAAATATTTTTGATCTTCATTGCCATAAATGCAGAATGTGCAAATGTACTGGCATTTTAGTCGAAATGTTATTCTCTATTCAAATCAGTCAAAATATTCCGGATGTCCCATTTAAAATATGAAAGTTAAGATAATTTCTGGCTTAACCAAAAGTAATAGCAAACAAATAAATTCGCTAAAAATGCATATTTATGTGATATACACCTACGTACAAAATTTTATTGTGATATTTTAACCAATAAACAAGTTATAGAAGGTGAGCTACCGGCTAGATAGCCCAACGTGCAAGACGAATTGTCTTAAAAATAGCAAAACGGTTTTAAAGACAGACAGAAAGTTTGAATACCTTAAAAATTAGGAACCACTTGACCCCCATTCTCATTTAAACGTTATGGCGTTTGTGTTGTAAGGAGGGAATAACCCAACAAATGATTTTGACACGAAAATGGCCCCCTAAAAAAACTTAGATGTTTTAGAATTTTCCTGTATGTGTACAAATAAAGAAATAATAGGGGGTGGCTCGTTTTAATTCGAATGCGCTGTATTCAAGACTCCATTTAGAAGCACAGTGGTATTAAAAAGTACGCTGCCAAACTTAAAAAAGGTTTACTTGCATTATTTAAAGACATAAAGTTTACTTAAAAACAAGGATCCACAAATTCTTCATTCCCAGAATTTCAGACTTTATAAGCAAAGCCACCTTTAAAAACTATTTAAATCAGTGTTCATTGAAAAATATACGTATTTTTAGTAGCACCCTAAGAAATTGTACAATTGTATCTTATTGAACATATATATTGACATTGATATTCGCTGCATCGATAAAATACCGGGTGCCCACGAGATCACTTTTCGGCAGTCATTATTTCTTTATCAATACTGACCAAATTTGATAGGGTTGTTAGACTAACGAGAAGTCATTTTTAGGTGTATATGATAGGTGTTTACGACTTCCGGTTTTAACGGAAATGACTAGAACTTTTGATTTTTAAATGGGACACCCTGTATATTTCTTGTTTTTCGGATTCTCTAGATCGTTTTTAGTAGAAATGCAATATTTTTGAAACAAATTTTTGGCAAATTTTATTTTTAAATTAAATTTTTATTTTACATCTAAAGTGCCATGATTATTCTAAAATCACTCCTTATACTTTACTTACTTTAAGATAAATACGAAATCGATTTTATCTTTTTAAACTTTTTACTAGAGGGCTCTAAACTTCATTCTTTTAGTTTTTTACCCTGTTCGAAAAACCAAAATAGGACCATATCACTTTCATAATATTTCTAAATGCAGTATTTTAAAGCGAATCCAACCATGTAAAACACTAAAACACTTTACTTCATTTTCTTTCAAAAAACAACATTTATTATGTAGGAAAATGATCTTATTGATACTGAATGGCGTACTTCGTAATTTATCGTAGTGCCCAGAAAAAAAATGTAAAGTGTCATGGTGCTTTATATCTTTGGATTCACTTTTAAATATGATGTACGATCATTTTGGTTTTTGAGCTAGGAAAAAAACTAAAAAGTTTCAAGAAATAAAATTGATTTCGTATTTTTTAACAAGTAAGAAAAGTATGAGAAGTGATTTTGAAATGATCGTGGCACTCTAGATGTAAAATAAAAATTTAATTTAAAAATAAAATTTTCCCAATATTTGTTTTAAAAAAATGTGTTTGGACTAAAAATGATTCGAAGAATCCAAAAAATATATTCAGGGTGTTCCATTAAAAATCAAAAGTTCCAGTCATTTCCGGTGAAACCTACTAATGACTTTTGTTAGTCTAACAACCCTACCAAATTTCGTTAGTATGGACGCCGGAAAGTGATCTCGTTGGCACCCGGTACAAAAAAACGTGAAGACCCGCAGCAGCATATTTCTAAATTTAGGCATCATTTCATATAAATAAATGTGTCTTTTACGTTCGATAACGCTGGTTATATATCTTAGGAATAAAACAATCCATAACTTTTTATTAAACTTCTATAAAAACGAACAAGCAAAATGCAAGATTGGCTTACAACCCTAAACTAACTTCGATGCAATTCTACCGTACCTAAACCTTACCATTAATCATGGCTCTTACTTACTGCCTAACTCCTAAGGGAACTATGGAAAATCCCTTCGGTCGTAACTGTTTAAGTACACCCCCGTTTCATATCTATGGGTTATGGGGAGGTGTATAAAATTCTTTTGACGTGGACCGTTATGAATAAATGTAAATATTTAATGTATTCGAGTTTATAGCTCTCAATTAAAAACAGGACTATACACATACTCAGGTATTTTAGCTGCTGCTTTGTAAGCACTTCAAAACCCTTTTTGCGTAAATTAAAACTGAATTTTTAAATCAGTTTCTAAAACAAAACTGTTAAGTAAAGGATTTTTACAAATAAAATCATTTAATAGCAAAATAGCAAGTTACTTAAGGTTGTTAAATATTGTTTAGGTTAAAAAAAACATAATGCATTCTTTCACAGCAACTGACAAAACCTTAACTTAGTTAAATTAAAAGTATTTAATTATACAAAAAAATCATCATGTCGCACCATATTGTGAAAATTTTTAAAACCAAGTAAACAGCAATCATGTTTCTAAAAGTGGTGATACGAGTTTTTAAATAAATGTCACAATCTCAACATTGTTATACAGGGTGTTGTTAAAATTAAGGCTAAATTTACTATTGAAAATCATAAAAAAGTTTGTATAAACATGGGTTCGGAATGCATTGCTTACCAGGTACAGATCTTGAACTTAAAAAAATGGTTTTTAATTATTATCGGAAATATTAATACCTTAATTTTCATAAACTTTAGCAGTCTTATTGGTAGCATTAAGGGGGTAACTTAGCTCTATCTTGATTAAATTTATTCAATCCAAAGGCGTCTCAAGCAGTTCTGAAACAAATATTTCTGACAAAAAAATGTACGCCACTGACTTTTGAGCAAATTTTATAATTTATTTGGATTAGGTAAAAATTGTAACTACAGCTTTGTAGCTTTTAAGTTTATTTCCATCTTATTTAGCTTTTAAAAAAAAAATTCACTTAATATTTGTATACTCTTGGAACATAGAAGAACAGTATCTGGAAAACAATATATTTCCGGGCCCACTTTTACATAATTTTTTCTTTATATTTTTTGATATGGAATCTGCCCCTAAATTTTCTTAATGACATTCTGTAAGACCCAGCATATGTCTAATAAATTACAATATTGTGTTTTAAATGATACCTTGTTAGGTGCTAGCTGATTGAATTTGGGTCAATATTAGACTATATGGAATTGGGAATGGCAATTTGGGATAAAACATTAGCAAAACATAATATGTATACACTTAAACTTACAACCCAAACAGTTGCCTTAAATTCAAAGGCAAAGTTAAACTTTAATAATTTATTCAATAGCCGTGTTTATTTTACTACCAAAACTAAATTTCACAAAACTTTTGTAAACTTTACTAATTTATGTAAATATGTATTATGAAGGTGTATGTTGTTGCTTTACTGGCCTATATACCTTTAACTATTACTACACAGTATAAATCAAAAAAGATAAAAAATGAAGTATAAAAATATCAATTGCTTTCTTTTTATTTATTGGCCAAAAAATGCTCGAAATTCGGGCCTGAAAATACAATACTCCCTTAAAATTAACAAATTTAAAAACATGACTCTTCAGACTCGAGGCGTACGTCACTGGTTAGATTCAATATTTTTTAACGGACGTAATTTAAATGACACCTAACACATAATTTAAATTTGAAGGTCAAGAACTGCATAATATGGTGTTTCACTAAGCTTACCCCCATGTCCCTTTTAACCGCAACTCATTTGTTAAGACTATTGATTCCAGCTTAGAGAAAGACGTAAAACGATTACACAAAACGACAAAATCCTCAGTTGCATGCAATATGTTCATATATGTGCCCCAGTTAAAGATATAATAGGTGGAATGTACCATGTCGGGGTATGTTTGTTCTTTAAATATTCACAAATATTTGCTCACGTTCAATAATTCTGAATTGCAAACTAAACATGCAGACATGCATGTTCCGGGAAACATTTTGCAAAATGATGTAATATTTTAACATTATTATTTTAGATACTTTGTTTTTAAAAGTACATTTATTTTGTTAACATTGAAAATCGTATATGTATAAGATATTTCTGATTTTAGAAAAATACTTGTAGCAAATTATAAACTCTCTAACATAACTTATAATAAATATAACTTAAAATAGCTAAATGTTGCACTTTGGCACATATCCAGTGCAGAATAAGAAAACCAATAAATATAAATAGGTTTGTTAATGTCAGCCCTTCACAGAAATTTCAATTTTTAAAAAACTTTATTTATTGTTAGTTAATTTTTTTATAGTTTTAAAAGATTTTTAAACAATTAAGTATTTCAAAATTAACCAGTTCTTTCTATCAGGAATACATTTCGGCAACAATAAAATAAATTATGTACAGTTCTGAAATCGCATTCTTTAGTTTAAAACAATTTAAAACGTGTATAGGGGGCCTGGAATTATTGTTACTTCATATATTATATGATTTTAATTATTGCCTTATACTTTTATATTTACCATTTTTAATTGTTTGTAGGTTTTTTTTTGAAAAGCGTACGTATATCCATGGATTTTAAATCACACTATCCTCTGCATATATAGTTTAGGACCATGCATTCAACTATTTATGAAAAATAAGATTCTAAAAAATTACAAAAAAAATCATTTGTTGCACTTGATGGAGCACAGTCTGTCTACGTTAGTTGACGTAATATGGATTTTTTAAATTATGAAGTTTAAGCAAAATTTCTTAAAAAACGTTATTTATGGTCCAAAACCCAGAAGGTTACCATCATATATTAAAGCTATAACTTTTTTAGCATTAATAATAGTATTTTGCCATATATAGCCTACTTACATAGACACACTGTATAAATAAATTGAGAAATCGTTCACCTCGGCGTTCCGTGCCTCTGTACACCATCCTTTTCTCTGACAGTAATGAAACACTTTCCACCTTGGTATGTCATGTACTTATTACTAATATTAGTTTTCTCCGGGTTTTATTCAAACATATTGACATTGGTTTCAGTAGCCTAGCTAGGCGTAGGCGGTCGCCTACGGCCTCGCGCCTGGGAAGCTTTGCGGCTAGGAGGCCTTGCAGTTGAAGGTATGAAATGTGAAACATAGACATTGTTATGTTATAATTTTGTGCAGGATAAGCAATAGCAAAGTATAGAAGAGATTATTAGAGGTTCTTCTATTTTTGTTCTGCAACTGTAGTCTTTAGAAAGATACTTCGCAGGTACATGTTCGCCTACGTCTATGTACGGTACCTGAAGGTGGGCACCTTTTTGTTTTCTCTCCAACTTTAATCTTTTAATAAAGGGACCTCACAGATACACGGTTTTTATTTATATTTTGCCACCCACCTACAATGAAAACAAAAAAGAATTGAAAAGAACTTTCTGTATAAAAGTTTCATGGATTTTTTTAATACCTTTTAGAGCATAACAAAAGAAACATGAACATCAACAAAACCCTGTATAATATGATTGATATATCTATCTTTAATAGTTTCGGAAATGTGACCACTTAAATCTGGATAATACTAGATATACAGGGTGTTAAAAAATGTTATTAAAAAATAATTGCAGATTCTAGATCAGAAAATATAAATGAAAGTTTATATAAACATGGTTTCTTCACATTTCTCAAGATACAGGGTGTTAAACCTTTTAAAAACTAAAAAATTGTAAAACATTTATCTTAGTAAATTGTTAGACTGGATATAAACCTTATTAAATAGGTATTTAGTGTTGTTGTTACATAAATTCGAATAAAAAAATAAAAACCCTAATAAAAAAAAATCGGAATTGTCTAAAAATATTCCATTAGGTGGATTTTATTTTTTTTCTCTTAAACTAAACAAGATACAAAAAAAGACAATAAAGCTGTATTTTTATTTGCTTAATATAAAAAGCACAAAAATTTACACAGTCAGTGACGGTCATTTTTTGGTTAGAAATATTTCTTTAGTTGCCGCTCGAGACGCCACTGTCCTTATAAAATGTAATACATTATGCCCATAATGCCATAAACAACTTTGCCAAATTAAAACAAAATTGGGTAAAGAATATTTAGGATATTAAGAAAAAATATTTTTTAAATCAGATTTAACATGCTGTATCTTGAGAATGAGAATTTGGCTGACCCATATTTATATGAACTTTTTCATATTTCCAATAGTAGAATTTACATTTAAAATATTTTAATAACAATAAGTAACACCCTGTATAATTTCCGTTATAGCTACACCTTAGTGCCGTAGGTAGCTAAAGTATAATTCAGCTAAGAAAAATCCAGAGGCATCAAAGAA
Source organism: Listronotus bonariensis (assembly GCA_014170235.1). NCBI lineage: Eukaryota > Metazoa > Arthropoda > Insecta > Coleoptera > Curculionidae > Listronotus > Listronotus bonariensis. The sequence continues at coordinate 21,637 of JACEGR010000667.1, forward strand.
GTATAGACGGCAATCAACTATTTCTTTTTAATCGCGTTGTTTAAATAGTGTGCGAGCAACAACAAGGGGAATTATTTAAAAGTGAGACGGAACTGATGATCAAGTGGCTATTTCTTTGCTAGATATATTAAATGTGGTATTTTTGTAAAACTCTGTTAAAATAACTTTTTAATAGGAACAGGTATTCCATTAAAAAAACCGTTCTTTTTATTTTCTCAAGATTTAAGGCTTCATTTGTTTCTTTTTTATGCCTCAAAAGAAAATATATATAAAAAAAAACTAAGAACATTCGTATACAGAAAGTTTTTTTTTCTATTCTAATTTGTAAGCGTGGTAAGTGGGTGGCAAGATAATAAAAAAACCTGTCCATGTTTACTTACGCCAGTATTTTATGTGTATTAAAAATGATATTAAACAGTATTTTCCGTCAACTTTTTTGCTATCTTTATCGACAACAGGGGCCTCGCGGTTACGATCGCCTACGCCTGTTTTTGCCTATGCTACGCCACTGAATGGTTTTAAAATCACTTATATTTGGCATGTTTAAAAATAACACAACAACAGTAAAAAAATTACAATATCTAGAAGGCTTTTCTTACTCACATCCACAAAAATTTCTTTGCTCTTGTGTATTTGAATCTTACCTGTAAAGAAAAAAAGATGATAGTAAAGTTATTTAATCAATCGATGTTTTTCAGTAAAATACTATGTATATATTTGATACCTTTTAATACAACTTCGTATTCCGATGGTCTAGTACACAAATGAAGAGTACAAGGGAAAAACACCGTCATCGCATTTTTGGACAAAACTGAACTACACAAACCATTTGCTACATTTAAAGGTGTACAATTTAAATCTGATTTCGGTTTTGGGTAAACAACCCCATCACTGTTTTTGGTCCCTATGATCTACAGAGCGCCCCTTTTTCTCTGTTTACGTATCCCTGAAGTGGGCTAAGTTGACTTCGAGACGTCGGCAAGAGATAATTTGGTTTTTTTGGTTATTGGACACTTTCCATATACCTATAAATCCCACTAGCATTGTTTAAAATTATTTACATTTTCGATTTTAATAAGTAAACTTTAATTTGCATTTTTATTAAAATCCACCTTTATGCAATGACGGGTTTCTTCCTATGTCTCTTTCGAATGTTGTAAGTGCATTTTTCACAAAAAGTGAGTTGTATATGTCGCAGGGAAAATGGCTTCTGCCTGGGCAAAATGAGTTAATAAAAATAATTTTAATATAAAAGCCATTTGCCTTGGTCCTTGTTGAGCAAATGACTGTGATATATTTGATAACATATTAGGCGTCCACTGTGTTTTGCAGACCACACTAAAAAGCAAAAGAACGTGTAATTTGATTGGTTTGATTTCATGCAAAACTGCCACATTGGGGCGGTCATGGTTAGTTTTGGTAAATCCTTTTTTTTTTGCTTATTAAGAAATAAAAAAACAGATTTAACTAACCAGAACTAATCATGACCCCCCTTTACCCAATGTGCAGTTTTGCATGACGTTTGATTATGCAAATATGTTTATTTTCATTTCCTAATCAAATGCTATTTGACTAGGCAAATAGCATTTGAAAATGAAAATACACCATTTGCCCACGCAGAAGGCATTTGCCTAAAATAACCATTTGCCTGTGACATATACACTAACATATAATTTTATACAAGAAGAAAATGCCAGCTCCATTTTCCAATCGTGTTAAGTATTTTTATACTAGAATTATGGCAAAATTTTAAACTTTAGAATTCACATAACTTAAAAATTCATTTTTGTATTTACAACATTTGTGAACTAGACCATCAATTTGTAATTTTATGTTTTTACTAAGTTTTTTTCTTTAATAAAGTAGTTTCTAAAATTATTTAGCAAAACGTGTTATTTCGCTATACATCAGATACCTTCTGCAAAGCTTCTAAAAATGAAAAGACCTTTTTCATTTTGATAGGTGTGAGAATAATTCACCGCAGAGAAATTGGCGATTCCCGTAACTATCTAAATTAAGCCAACCCATACGGAAATGATTTATACTTTACCGTGAAACCCGTATTATAATTATTCTCCGTTTGGGTAACTTTACCTCAGAGGGTTAAATTACATAATTTTCCCAACATTGTTCCATCTAAATCGTCCATGTGAATCAAATAAATAAATACATAAAACATTTCTTTTTTATTTTTATTTTATTATGCTCAGGAGTAAGTGTTTTACAAGAAAAAAAAAACAATTGCAATACTTATTACTTGTTATCAGCAACAGGGCCGCCAAGAGCTTATTCGGGACCTGGTACAAATAAAAGTAACGGCCCCTTAATTCCTTAATCCAAAAAAAAGTCCTCACCATCTTCCAACCGATACTCGGTGCATTTGTTTTTGTAACGGATCCCCTTAATGCAGAAAGCTAAATTATTACCCAACAAAAAAAAACCGACTAACCACATTCACGTTCTTCATCCCGCGCGGCCCCCCTCTTGAGTACGGTGAGTTCCGGCCACGGTAATTTTTACCGCCTTTAACGCCCTCCCGTCGGGCCTGATCAGCAAATATGGAAAACATTTCTTATGTTACAAGGTTAAGAATAAAAAATAATTTAAATTTATTGAAAAAGTAAAATAAGATGGTATTAAAAATTTTACAGTTAAAAAATACCCGTAAAACCCCGAAACGCGTCGGTTAATCAAAAAATTTTAAGCAAGCTTTTTTGTAGAACGTTTAATTTATACAAGAAATTTATTTGGTGTAGCCCTTTTAATTAACCATTAAAGGGTTATATAATTCCAAACTTAAAAAACACCTTAACTTTTCTTAATATTAAGAGTTCTCGCTTTTACAGGATTTCTTTTATCACTTCCAACAATATTTTCAATATAATTAGGAATAAAGTAATCTATTTTTTTAACTAATCTAATGTAGATGAGTCAGTGGCGGAGCCAGGGGTGGGCGTAGTTGGTAGAACGCCCTACCTAATTGTTCTCGCCCCTTCTGCTAAGGGGACGTGCATAAATTACGTGAGACATTTTAGGGGAGGAGGCGTCGAGAAAAATCTCACCAAATCTCACGATGGGGAAAGGGGGGTCTGTGAAAATCTCACATAATTTTTGTGTCGGTAGAAAGTGGAAAAAATTAAATTTTAGGACAGGTCTCCCCCAGTAAAATGTGCTGTATTATTGCTTTTTTTGATGAAGGACCTTTTTTTTCATCTTCAAAATTTTTTGAGGACAAAATTAATTTCCCATCATAAATCTTACGTTAGATTAGATAGGAAGGGAGCAAGTTAAAGAAAATCTTACCTAATCTCACCAAGGGGAGGGGGTGGGGGGTTCAAAATATGGAAAATAAACCTCACGTAATTTATGGACGCCCTTTATTTAAAAAAAACTCTATTAAAAAAATAAACCATGTAGTTCTCCAAGATATCCGAGAAATTACATACTCAGTAGTGCCTCTTGGCATGGGTCTAATTAAATAATCGAATTCTTCTTGTTTAGAATTGCGTTTCGCCTAACTTCAGTATCATTTCTGAACTACATATGTGGTTGGTTAGACAATCTACCGAAACTTCTTTCTACCATATTTTATACGTGTTCTATTGGGGACAGATCAGGTAAACGTGGAGGCCGAGGAAGCATTTCAATTGTTTATTTCAAAAACCCGCTAAGTTCACTTTATTAATTTTTTCGTAAACGACAAAAAATTTCTTTCTTTAAAATTATTAAAGATTTTAGCGTAAAAATAAATAACATGATACTTTATAACTTCTCAAAATAGATGTTATTTGTATTAGCAGCGTAAAAATTAAATATTGTTAAAAAAACAAACATTTTTTCTTCTTAAATCCAATTTTTAGTTATTTTACTAGTATTGTCACTGTACTCAAGTAGGTATATCGCTATTGGTTAAATTGGTAGTTGTTTACTTATCGGACACCACGTTAATTTTGATGATTTCCCCTTGATGTTTTAGTGCTTGGATAACGTTGACGGAACAGGGTAAACAATGGGTTAAACATTTAATAACCCGGCACTCATGGTACACTGGTATTCAGGTATAAGCCTTCGTGAGACGTCACAAAGATAAAAAATATATGAAAAAATGGGTAGAATAAATAGAAAAATGGGTTTTTAAGAGGTGAAAATAAAATATTGAGTGCCAATTTCACAAAAACTCAAAAATTGCGTGCAAAAAAATTGGAAAATAGTGAATTTAGGTTAGTTTTCTATTCAAGATTGATGATAAATATCTTGAGAACAGCGCTCCAAAAAAACCCCATGTGCCAAATATCATCAAAATCGGTATGGTGTCCGATAAGTAAGGTGCAATTTTTTGACGACAAGTAATATTTTTAAATTGACTAGTTTTACTATACGAGTATACTTTATGGACTTTTCCAGGAAATTTAATTTCATAAATTATAACAAAAACTTAAGTCTATGGAAAAATCACACAAAATCGCCTTTTCTTTTGAATGATATTTATAAAATTCGGGATCCTTAGAACAACCACAATTAAGAAGTTGTGACCTAACAAAAATAGTTTTTTATCGTATCAATTATTAGGGTAATACGAAAATTACCATGAGGTTACAGGTCTTGCTTTACCATCATATTTTGCAAAACATTTATAAAATTTATGAAAAAGGATTATTTCCTTCATTTCTAAAATCCTAAGCGAGATACCCCTAATCTACATCGCAGACTCGTGCTACATCAGTGTTAACCTATAATAATTTTATTAAAAACTGTTTTCTTAGTTACAAGCAAACTTTTAAATTTGCAACAAATCCATTAGTAGCTGAATAAAATTAAACAAAAGCATCTGAATTCATCTGAAAAGTTTCAATAAACAAAGGTCAGCTTACACCACGTGCATAAAGAACGTGCAGCTTGCCATCGAGCTTGCACTTTGATGTTTCAGCATAACCTTTGACAAATTATGCATTTGTTTGTGACAGCTCAAAAGTGAATTATTAAATGCAAGTTTTATGCCTGATTTTTACGCTCGTGTTGCAAGAACACCTATACTTTATGCCTTTATAAATATCATACAAAAGACATGCTCAATTCTCCATTTAAATTTTTTTCTTTTATTTGTGTTTTTTGTTTATATTTATGAAGATTCTGTAAAACGATTAAAATAAAAACAAACTTTTATTTATAGCAAATCTATTATTTCATTTAAATTCTTTGGTTTTTATTTTAGGTAATAATAAAATTTTCAATTCACTTATAAATATAATGATTTTATTATTCCTTGGTCCAATTAATTAGTTTTAAAATTAGCAGAGTTGGGTAGTATTCAAATACTCGGTATTTTGAATCCTATTTAGAATACATCTGTGTGTTTGGTATTCGGTATTTGACTGAACACTTTTTTGACCAGTAATCGGGATTCTGGATTGTAAATACCGTTTTTAAATCAAAGTATTAGAATACAGGTTTTGAGTATTCGAATACCGAGATTTCAAGTATTCGAATACTGAGATTTGAAGTATTCGAATACTGGAATTCTAAGTATTTCAATACCGGAATGTCAATAATGGGATTTTAATACCAGGATTTAAATACCGGGATTTTAAGTATTTAAATATTAATACCAGGATTCAAAATCAGTTTTTAATTGCCCCTCAAAAATTATGGCTACTGAATGTGGAGATGGTGGTATAAGGTTTTTTTGTTCATAATATTAAGTCAAAGACATTTTTTGTGGGGTTCTTTTCTTTAGGGGTAAGAATTTTTTTAGTCTTTGCAGTATTCACGAATACCTAATTCTGGTATTCGAATCCTCAGTATTCGAATACTTGCTCGAAAACATACCTTAGCGGTGTCCCATATAGACAAAAGTAAATTTACATACAAAATGTAAGAAAAAATATTAAATCTAAATACCTGACTAGTTTTGAAAATCCAAATATGTATTTTGCCTAATTCGTAAAAAGCACTTCTTAAACTAGCTTTTTAGACTATACTTTTAAGCTGTTAAAAAAGTTTTTATTATTTTCATGTACCTAATCTGTACTTCTAACACAATCTGTGATTTGAACATTGCTATGTTAGTATCTTTAAAATTACTTAAGTTAATAAAAATAAAAAAGCAGTACGTGAAAATGATGCTACAAACTTAACGAAAAATTCCATTAATATTTTTCCGTTACCATTTTTCCAGTCGTTTTTATTTTATTGACGAACTCTGACTTTTCCGGGGTTAAAACATTTTTAAATTTTCAAAACACGTGCTTGTTTATAATTCCCGTTGACTTTTTTAAAATATAAATTTAGAATCGTGTTCATAAATATTTAAACATAATTTCAAGCTTTTTAAATTCAAAAGCAACTTTTCAATATTCACAGCAAAAAGGCCTATTAAATTAATACTGCCATATTTTAAAGTGATGCAGATATCAAGTTACTTAGAGTAACATGAAAGATAAAGGATTCACCTGATATGCTTGACATTAAGAGTGCTTATAAGAAGTTTATAAAAATATTTAAAAAGAATGTTAGACGAAATATGTATATTAACTTGCATAAAATTTTATAAAGCCTTTAAATTTACTTTATAGGCAAAGATACTTTTCGTCTGATTTAAGAACACAATCATGTTCGATGTCGCGAAAAAGCCTAATAATACTTATCCTTTACTTGTGTACGTCCTAGTGACGCAAAAGACAAAGAGAGGTTTTAGGTTGTGGACACTTTTTCTCAAAATAACCTAAAATAATACAAAAATACATTATATTTACAGCTACAGTTTTGAAAAGAAAAAATTCCATTTTCGAGTCAGAAATTATTTAATATGAGAAGTCATAAAAAGAAAAATAAAGATCTATGAAGAATGAATTTAAGAAAATATTAATATTAGTTTTGGCGAATAATCATAACATTTAATAGGTATAATTACTTATTACAACCAAATGCATTAAAGGTAATCCTAGATAAAAAAACCTTATTAAATAAGTAAAAAATAAAGAGTGTCAATTAATACTAGGAAAATCAATAAGTGTCCAGCAAATTTTAGCGTTTTTCCCACTGCCACTTGGACATTTCCTATTTTAGACTATTATAAAATGCAATTTCATCATTTTTTGCTTGTGGTATTATAGTAAACACTATCAATAATTTATTCGTCATTAAATACATTGAAATCAGAAAACAGCAGCGGACTTCAAATATGTTTTCATTTTCCTTTAAATAAATAAATCTGCACTTAATACTTCTTAATATAAGCACAATCGACCAAGAAAGACAGTATTCAAATATTTTACTACGTCAAAACCAAAAGAACAACTTGTACTTGAAAACATTAATTCACGTACAATCGAGGTTTAAGTCTAGGACAAACCTAAGTCCGACCCAGCATTTTGAGCGGCAGAAAACGATTCACATCATTTACGGGAGCCTTACGCTCAAACATTCCGCCATCTCTTTTTAAGTATGTGCTAGTATACACACAGAAAAAAATGTATTGTTTTAAGGAAATACAAGGTTTTAAAAATATGATTTCTTTTTGAATACGTGTGCTTTTAAACTGAGAGAATTAATTTTGAGAACATCAGAATCAAAAAATGAAAACATAAAGAATTATGATTTAAGCTCTTAAATATCTTAATTACAAGTTTTAAGATTTTAAACAAATAATTTAAATGTTTCTATTAAAATATTCATGTATTTTCTTTAAAATAATAGGTTCTTATTTTGAGAACCTATACCAAAATCTTTAACCTTTATGTCAAAGAAACCATTTCTTTAATATAAGTATTCACTGAATGATGCTTTTCAGTACGGTATCAACGGTACGATTATATCCTACCGTCGAACATCGAAAGTTTTTCTTATAAGATACTCTTATTATTCGTGTTATTCAACTTGGATTCAGGACAGCCAATTTAATAAGTTCTATGATGCCAAAGGCATCGCTGAAGAGGAGACGTCTCGTTGAATTACATGATAGCAAGAACTCCTCTCTTAACTGTCGACAAATATAAAATTTTGGCACACTCATATGAAGAGAACAGTTCTTAAATTGAATACCGTTAATATCACATATCAAGAGAACTAGTTCTTTATTCAAGATACGTAGTATCTTATTTGAATTAAATTTTATTTTAGTCTGTGGTATTTACTATCTTGTCTTAAAGGAAAAATCTCTCAGTGGGAGAGCGCAAGTAATTTCCATTGTAAATCTAGATACTTAATATAAGGGTGCAATTTTTTAGCCAAATTCATGAATACCTCGATTTGAGAGTATTTAGTTTTTAACTGAATACATAGTTCTTTAATGTAGACCCATTTTCAAATGGCTACCCTGTATAGCTTTAGTATGATTTTTTTAATGTAAAAATGTAAAAATACTTGCAACACTTAACAGAAAAACTCTTAGTGCAGCACGTATGCATCCCTATACGTTCCAACTGGACAGGCCCTGAACTTTTCACTTTGTTCCTTCCTTTATGTCTACAGTTTCTAGAATGTGTGAATGGTTTCTTTCTCCTCCAAATCTTCAAGTTTTTGGATCATGTGTTAATAAAGTTCAAAATTTCACATGGTGTCTCGTTTAAATATGAATGCACTGTATAGTCTGGATACGCGTTTAAAATATCCAAAGATAAATATCATAAAATACAACAAAGATGCTTACAATTTTTTTGTAAAACATTACTATATAATATGGTTTTAATACATAGTCTGGATACGCCCTTAGAGTAGAGAAAATGAAAAATATCTTCCAGAATATTTAGAACTGGTATTATTTACAAACTAAATATATTAAAATATTATTTACAGTTGCACTACTCCACCAGTATTTATTTAATAAACAGGAACTAAGGCATTAATTTACGTCGTTTCTATTTAATAATATCGGTACCATACGGTAATAGTATCTTTTATATTAAATACATTCATGTACGAAAAGAAAATTGCGCTGGCATAATTAAACTGAAGCAATTATCTCTGGAAAATTGCTGTGGGAATGTTATTATGTTCCGAACTGTGAACTAGAAAGAAAATGTCGCTTAAAGCGTTTTTCCGCTCTAGAAATGCTTAAAATTGTGTGTCGTATAAACCTTCACGTCGCGTCGGTTGATTAAAAATACGAATGAGACAAGTTTTGCTGCTGGTAATGTTTTCAGAAATACAAAAACATTAGCAACAGATAATTCTTTGGAATGGAATCGAGAATGTAAACAGCTGTAGGAGACTCCATTCTCCAGTATCGAAACAGTAGACTGAAAAAATTGACTATTTTTTTCTTAATAATATCGAAAATATTGTCGAAAAAAATGAAAGAAAAATTCTTTGAAACCCACAACCCTTATGATTAACGCTAAGAGTTACCGCATAATACATTTTAATTTTCCATATAATTAACATGGAAAAGCTTGTTTGTATTTAGTTTAGAATGTTATTACTTTGTAGTGGTTCATTAGAAAGGCTAGACCAAATCATTTACTTGTATAAAATTAAACGCTCTACAAAAAGCATAATTTTTGATAGAATTCATAGTTTTGTGAAAAAATAAAAAAAAACTTGACGGTTTAACGAAAAATTATAAGAGAGCTTTTTGTAAAGCGTTTAATTTTATACAAAAATTATTGGTCTAGCTTTCCTAATATACCATTAAAGAGTTATAAAATACTTACCTTAAAAAAAAGTTTCCATTTTAATCATATGGGAAGTTAAAATGTGTCATGCGCCACCTCTTAACATTAATATTAAGGGTTGTGGCTTTCACACGATTTTTTTCACAATTTTTCAACAATATATTTTGATATAATAAAAAAAGTCTATATAGTCTAATATACAGTGTATATCAAATAGTTCAAAAACGCTCAAATATCTCAGAGAATTTTGAACCAAACTGGATGAAATTCGGTACTTCAGGGTTAAACCATACTCTAAATTCGGTGTTGATATCGACGATAATGCTAGATCTTTAGTATTGCCGAAATCAATTAAAAGTTTTTAAATTTAAATGAAATAGCTATTGTTTTATTTTATAATTGCTATACAATGTTATAAAAGTACAATTTTTCTTTTTCGACAAAAAAAGTAAAAATGATAGATGTTAAGTGCGTAGGTATTACTTTTTACACATAGATAAAATAAACAATATTACTCATTATTAACAAAATTTAAAGGACATACAAGTAGGTATATAAACAGGAAAATCCTATACTAAATGTTCAAAATGCCTTCCTTGCAATTCGTGGCACTGTGACTTTCATACCATTGTAAAGCAAAAAACAGTGGGAACCCAATATTAAAATAAAGAAATAGGTCTCTTATTTAAATTAAAGATTTGGCAAAAACACCGATATCAACACTGAATTCAGAGCATGGTTTTACCCTGGAGTACCGAATTTCGTCCAGTTTGGTTCAACATTTTCTGAGGTATTTGTGAGTTTTTGAACCTTTTCATTTAATATTTTGTTATCAAAAATTATACTTTAAATAAAAACGTAAATTCAATGGGTCTAAAAATATATACTGTGTGCCCAAACAGCTGAATAATTTCCCCAAAAAAAATCAAAAATATAAGAGTAACTTTTAACGAGGAATTTAACAGTGATCTTGAATTTGACCATGATCTTGAATTTGACCATAACGATTTTGAATTTTTGTTTTCTAAAATAAAACCCACTTTTTAAGTCGGCATTAAAAAAACGAGGATTACCATATTTTATTGATTAAAAAAATTATAATGGTATGTCTGGATTTGAAATAAGATTTTATAAAAAAACGGTCCAAAATGTCAATATTCAAATAAGGTATACCTTTTTGTAAAAAAAAAAGAAAAAAAAATCGAACGGTCAAAGCAAAATGTCAAATTTGTCAACAATGCATACGAAAAGGAAAAAAATTGTCTCACCCTGTATAATCCCGACTTACTAAACAGCCGTTTAACTATGGAAAAAAGCCTTAGTATAAGGATATTTAGTTGATCAAATATGATTGGTTCTGTGGTAACAGTTCCATAAGTTTTTTTATTCTAACTTTGAAGGTGAATATCTTCCTAACGAAGCGCGATAGATTTTTTTAATATGAAGTACAAACATTATTTTGGCTCACTTTATCACCCCTATCATTTATAACCCCACCTTTCCGAACACCCTGTATATGCAATTTCCACTAGACAAATGACAGTGATGATGCTTGATGATGATAAAATTTTAGTACAAAACTTTCATTACAAACATATTATTATTGCAATTTGCAAAAATAGTTAGTGTTATTTTCTTGATATGGCCAGGGTTTTATACAGGGTGTAATTTAATTGATGGCTAACAACACAGGTTCTGATTCCTTGGCCTATTTAAGGAAGAAAAGTTCATAAGAACATATGTCCCAAATGTCTTAACTTTTGAGATACAGAGTGTAAAAATACCCAAAAAATTTCGAAAACCCTTATTTTAGTAAAATCTGTTATACTGGATATAACCCTTATTTAAATTAGGGTTTTTTTGTTACACAATTGCTAATTAAAAATTAAACCTAATTTTTAAAAGAAAAAGATCCCGCAATGCTCCTTTTATGGTCTAAAAATATGCAATTAAGTAAATTTTATGTTTTTCTCTTAAACTAAACACAAGAAAAAAATTAAAAGACATAAAAGCTGTAATTTTATTTGCCTAATCTAAAGAAGGCACAAACATTTTACACACATTTACTCGGTCAGTGGCGTACCGTTTTTGTTGGAAATATTCTTTAAGTTGCCTCTGGAGACACCACTGGCCTAATTAAATATAATTAAGTTAGTGATAAATTATCCTTCTTAATGTTATTAATAATATTGCCAAATTAAAACAAAATTAGGTTAAGAATAGTTAGCATATTTCAAAAAATCTTTTTTTTTTAATTTTTACACCCGGTATCTCAAAAGTTAAGAGGTATAGGACATATGTTTATATATACTTTTCTCCCTAAAATAAGCTAAGGAATTATACTCTGTATTTTTAGCCATCAAATAAATTTCACCCTGTATTTATTTGATTTATTTTTCTTTAAATCGTAACCTGTTTGCTAGTTTGGCAATATATGTTGTTTTTCCCCGGTTTTAGTAATATATAGGAAAATTAGGCCAATACGGAGTTGGCCTAGTTTGGCAGGGAATATTCAGTAAAATTGGGATATTGAGTTATGGCGATAAACGATATTTCAGGAGTACGTTGGCTAATTGATATCATGGCTCTCGGCTATCATAGAAAATTTAGTTTTATTAATAAACATGTGTAGGTTTTCCGTTTTTATTTTTTTACATTTTTGGACAAACAAGGAAGGCCTATACAGAGCTTAAATTTCAACGTACCATTGGTGCCGGGTACCCAAATCATTTTACTGCATTTTACGGCACTTTTAGATACGGAATTGGTATAAAAATTATTTCTATCACTGTACGTGTCCGGGTCAACGGTATATTGCAAGTTCCGCGCCATATTCAACCGCATACAAAGAAAATAAAAAATGGGGTGTATTCTAGTAATACGGCGGGTTATGGGTTTAAATCCTACAAATCCTACCTGAATGAAATATTAATTAAACAAAAATTGTAGGCTACTCTTTAAAACCTTATTACTGTTTCATATTAAAGAAGAAACTAATCATACATTTTGTTTTTGTTGTTTGGAAAGTTCAAACAAAAATGGGTTTTTAATTTTTGGAAGTTACATACATTACAGATTTGATATACGGGGTCTGAAAAATTTTAATAAAAATATTTTAAAGGCGGTATTTTTAGGTCCCATAATGCAGCTTTTACCAGATAGCTATCGTAATGTTCAAAAAAATAATCGATTATTTTAAACTGTTGCTACATTTTCGCATTAAATCTTTGCAAACCTTCGTTACTTCACAAAATGAATAAATTGTAAAAAATTGCAATTTTAGAGGAAGGGGATTAAGGGTAGGCCCTTAAAACCAAAATTTTCTCTGTACACTCAATTTCTGGGAAGTTTAGTTACACCAGCAAATCGGCCACAGAAAAATTTAAATATTTGGCCTTTTTCACTTTTATGATACAACTATCTTTTAAAAAAAATACCCTTAACATATTAGGTATTTATTAGTTATATCACATATAAATGTGGATATAAATAGTCCCCCCTTCTGCTAACTTTTGTTCCTTAATTTCTTTCTTTATGAAATTTGGGAATGACTAATGGGAGGATATAAACTACTTTTGGATGTAAAAAGATATTTGCAATAATCAAGATAGCGGATGGGCGCCATCTTAGAAAAAATAAATTAAATGAAAAGGGAGTTTTGTGGCACATCATTTTAAAGTTCCTGAAGAGTACTTTATAAACGTAGTTTAGAAAGTCAATAGCTTTATCTACTACAAAATGACAGTACCTAAAAAATTACCGAATGGGACTAAATCAATATTTGACGAAAATGAGCTATACCCCTTGTAAGACAAGGGCAGATCTTATTTATGTTATGTCAAACTTGCATATCCTGATATTACATGAAAAATAATTGATGAATTGAAATCTAATGCAAGTGTGGTATAGCCAAAATTATGACGCCAGTTTTCTTTTAATAGTGTTGAAAAAAAACTATTATGTAAGTATAATTAAGATATTTTGGGTGTTTGTTTGGGAGGGGGCGCTATGCCCGTAACTCAGGGAAGGAGGGTACATTTAAGGGCACAGAGTATGTATGTAATTTTTAAATACAACAACGCAGACTTGGGTGCACTTTTTCTGCTTAGGCAGTAACAATGCACCTTTTAAGACTACCAAGTGTCATCAAAAATTCGCTGGTAATGATGCTGACAAAAGTATTTTGACTGCCACACCTATAACCACATTTCATATGAAAAACATATATTTGTTAAACGACAATATTTTTCCACTACTAGGTAAAAAACACGGTGCCATTATTTAAATCGTCCTCCACTTTTTGGGTCCAGCAACCATCATCCCCATAATGCAAACAAAGCGTAAAAAGACGAGTCGTTTATACATACAAACGACGTGGTTTTACCAATAATGGCGCAACAATTTAGGGGCGGGCGTCATTACCTTTTTTCGACGTATAAAAAAGTCGTTAAACTATTTATTTGCCCTTGTGCCGGTAAGAAAGACACGGCCATAAAAAAGCTAAGTGTAGCATTCGTTCATGAAAAGTCATTAAATTGTCCCCATAAAAATTTAACATGATCTCGGCAAAATGAAGATTTATGAAATGGCTAAGGAAAGTATACAGTCGTGCCCGACATTTTATTTGCAAAGAGTCGCTTAACGTTCTGCGAAAATATTTAAATAAAGATATGCCAGTCAAAATGTTGACTTTATAAGTTTGTTATTTACAAAAAGATGAAAGAAATGCATACAGTAAATAAAAAAATCGTAACCCTGTGATCACCCTGTATAATCCTTACTTTCTGAACAGCCTTTACCTGTGGAAAGAAGCATTAGTATGAAGTAATACAGTATGTCCACGGATGAACTTTACAATAGGACAAATGGACCAAAAATTTAAATGTTCAAGAAAGTCGTGTATGGCAACTACTTCTCTTCTTAAAAAACCAAATTCACGTTAAGAAATTGGTTTTTGTTTTGTACAGAGGACTCCAAAAATTACAAAAATGTGAAAATGGACCAAAACTAAACTACCTCTATTTTTACTAATTTTGCAAAATTTTAAATAAAATAGGTTTTTAGAATTAAATGAGGATCCGATATCTGAAATTTCACAATAAATTTAAAAAAAACCTTTGTATCATAGGATATATTCAGGAGTACTCCAGCCGCTTTATCGCTGAGTAAGCGGCGTGTCAAAATTGTTAGAATTTGACATTTGTGAACCTAAGCGGTAAAACGGCTGAGTACTCCTGAATGCGCCAATATTGCTTTAAATATGTTTTCACAATTTTTTACCTAATTTACCTAGTTTTACATTGTTGTATTTAAATATAATTTGACAAACTTTGACGTTAATTACTGTGTAGTATTAAAACTAAAGTCACCTTCCACTTATCTAGGCGCGTTATGAACTTTTCGTAGACAAACTTATTTACTGTTATCTCGGCAAGCGTCGATCTCCGGAGTTAAGCAGTGAGTGCGCGCCCATACCTTGGATGGGTGACCGGCATTGTGGGTTTTGGGCAACGACACGCGGTGTTCTGCTCGGGGGTGAACAAACGGACCGAGCAACAACCATCCAAGTTATGGAATAAATGGTGTGTGAATGGGAAGGAGTAGGGGTCAAGGTACAATAAGCCTTCAGGCTGCAGTGCACCACCTAGGGGGCGGTCGTCGGGCCTGGGTGGGATGACCCCGAAAGGGCGAAAAAAAAAAAAAAGTCGTGTATGGCAACTGCTTTTTCTTCTTAATAAACCAAATTCACGTTAAGAAATTTGTTTTGTTTTGTACAGGGGCTCCAAAAATTACAAAAATGTGAAAATGGACAAAACTACCTTTATTTTTACTAATTTTGCAAAAGTTTAAATAAAGAAGGATTTTAGAATTAATTGAGGATCCGATATCTGAAATTTCACATTAAATTAAAAAAAATTGTATCATAGGATATATTCGGGAGTACTCAGCCGCTTTATCGCTGAGTAAGCGGCGTGTCAAAATTGTTAAAATTTGACACTTGTGAACCTAAGCGGTAAAACGGCTGAGTACTCCTGAATGCGCCAATATTGCTTTAAATATGTTTTACACTTTTTTTACCTAATTTACCTAGTTTTACATTTTTGTATTTAAATATAATTTGACAAGGTTTGACGTTAATTACTGTGTAGTATTAAAACTAGATAAATTTCGTAAAAAAGGTGTGAAACATGATTTAAAATAAAATATGACATTAAAAACAAAATTTGGTTTATTTTATGTGAAATTTTAGACATGGGATCTTCATTCTATTCTTTAATTCTTAAAACCGTTTTTTAAACATTTTGCTTACTTATCAAAACCAAAAGGTTTTTTTGTCTTGGTCCATTTCCACATTTGTCTAGTTTTTATAGCTCCTGTACAAAAGACATTACTCAACATAAATCTTGTTTTTTGAGAAGCAAAAGCTGTTTTCATACACGAATTTCTCGAACATTTAAATTTTTGGTACTGTAAAGTCTATCCGTGGACATACTGTATAAAAACCCTTCCGAAAACTCTGTTTTCACATTAGAGTAAACAAAAAAAAATACTTATTTTTATTCTTGACACTAAAAAATTGCTTTTTAGCAAATCCAAAGAGTGCTCGAAAACGATGACCCCTAATTTTAATAGGAAAATCCGCCTCATCACAGTTTTGCATTTTTTTTTAATTTCATACAAATAAATATATCTTACCATTTGTTAATCATAGAGCATACACCCTAAATACAGTTTTTGTAGATAAATTAAACGCTGCATACAAAAGGTAATTGTTTAATCAAATCTAACCATTAAAAGAGCATTCAAGGTCAAATATTAAAGAATAACCACTCTTTGTAATAAATTTTGTAACTAACTGAAAAATATTTAACAATTGATTTTCTACTATATTTGTGTCAAAAATTAAACAATGTACAAAAAAGATATTTTATGCTTTTTAAGAAAGTTACACAATTTGAAATCATAAAGTTATTTTTTCTAAAATTTTTCAATCAGGATTTTTTTCTAAACTCTGTCCAAATTACACATGCACAATTTTAATCCGTAATCAACGCGTGATATTGCGTTTTTTGTACAGGTATTTTTAAAAGGCAATGCTTTAGGTTCACAAATATGTTTTATTGTATTTTAACAAATAGCTGTACAGAAAACGCGATATTACTTGTTAATTAGGGTTTAAAATTTTGCATATGTAACTTGGACAGAGTATAGTTAAAGTAAGGTACATAAAATAATTAAATTTTTTATAATTTTCAAATAAAATTACATTTAACTTCCCATTTATTCTAATAAGTTTAATAAGAATAATAGATAAGTAAGCCGTGTCTGCTGGTAAGAAGACCCGACCATAAAAAGCTAAGTGTTGCAGGTCATGAAAATTGAAAAGTCATTAAATTGTCCCCATAAAAATGTAACATATTCTCGGCAAAATAAAGATTTATAAAATGGCTAAGAGAAGTACGGTCGTGATTGACATTTTATTTGCAAAGAGTTTTTTCTTGTAACTTTCTAGGGAAATATTTTAATAAAGATATGATATATGACAGTCGAGATGCTGGTTTAATATGTTCGTTATTTAGAAGTAGATAGAAAATTTGCGAGCACGTTAGATTAATATGTTTTTTCTTTATTATGTTGCTCTAGCTCTGAATGGATAATTCAGTTTAAATTACCCACATACTTTCCCAATGGGACACCATATTTATTGGTAAATAAAATCACATCGACGACGAAACTATCTTCAGTTTACTATATTTATTCTTTCGCACGCATTTATTTATCTTTTAAAACCCTGTTTGTGTATTAATTTTACATTGTTTTTATTTCATTACAAAGTTTTAGTATTTAAAGTTTAACTTTTTTACACTTTAAAATGATGCTTTATTTTAGGCCTACTAGAATTTATTTTAATAAAAATTTAAGCAAGATAACTGTAAACGTAACATAACTTAATCTAAGATCAGAATCATAACCATTTATTTCGCCATTTTTTTGTAAAAAATAATATAAATAGAAGTTTGCGGCAATCCCGTGGGTAAAAGAGACCCAGAAGAAATATACTATGCATATGTTGCATGGGTATATTTTTTCTATGAACGTATACATTTCATTAAGTATTTTATTTTTTAAGTTTTCCGAATCCATTATTATTATTATCAATTTTTAATAATTTCCATTAAATCTATTCGCAAATTATAAAATTTTAAAGTTAGTGCCACATAAACTAATATAAGCAATGGGGGAATATATGGTAACTTGATTCTTTTGTTTAGTTGAAGTTGCTTTTACTGTTAGGCCGCGTCCAGACTTGCAACAATTCGCCGTACCGCTCCACGTCGCATATCGCGCCACATAGCGCGGACGTGTACGTGGACGGAATCCACGTCGTTTCAAAGGCTTGGCGAATGATTCGCCGGTGCAAACAGGTTGGTTAGTTTGGACGGATGTTTGGCGAATTGTTGCAAGCCGAACGCAGCTTAACATTGCATATATTCATACTAAAATATATTTAAATAGACATTGAAATGCAATAATTTTAACAATTATTTTTAAACTTTATGTAGTGTACTAAAATAAAGTAAATTACATCCATATTAACGATTTAAGAAAATGCTATTTATTTAACGGTCGTAGAAAATTTCAATATTTTGATTCCATAGAAAATTATTATTTAAATAATTTTTATAAAACGAAACATTAGACATTATAAAGCAACCGAAACGTTTCATTTTCGGATTGCACGAATTAAATCAAATATATCTGAAAATATCCATTTTCCAGACGTTTCCTATCCACAGAAAGTTAAATCAAATTGCGAAGATATTAAGGGTTCCGGCATCCAGAGGCCGGAAGTCATTTGGAGGCAGCGAGCGAGAGATCACAGGAGAAATTCAGCCCTTTTCCCAACCCGAACGTCTTTCAAAATTGTATTTCGATGTTCTGTTTAAATCTTTAAAATGAGGGAACAAGTTCGCGGATGCAGTAAATACCAAGGGGCAATCTTTCATGGAATGCGTAACTCAAACTTTTAATTTTAATTTTTCGCGGTCTAATTCTCTGCCTAAATCCATTAACCCACCAAAAAAATCTTAAATATATAAAGCTTAGTCACATTTTCTTGGATTTTAGTTTTTTTGTATAATAATGTTTTTTTTTGTACAGGTTGTAAAAATTCTATTTATACACAAAAAACTTTGCCCCTGTACAAGATACAAAAAGAAACTTGTAAAAGCTTGTTTGGATCCACTACTTAACCTTAAAAATAATATTGATGGGTGGCTCAAGAACAACATTTTCATTTAAAGTAATTTTTTAAAATGAAACACCTCATTTTACTCTATATTTATTAAAAATGTATTAGATGTTAGCAAATAAACAATTTTGGTCTAATTATTTTAAATCATTCTTTTACTGTCAGAGTGACAACCACTATAAGATATCATTTATAACCTTTCATTTTTAAGAACTACTAATGGGTAGGTTAAACAGACACTACTTATTTACTTTTCCTACGACCACAGTGAAATGTGAAAATAGCAAATGGCACACTCTTTTCATGCATAGAAAATGTCTTATATCACACTAGTGCTGCAAAGTACGTTACAACACTATACTATGTTCACTATAAATTTTAAAAAAATACCTGAACAAAAAATTTCTTTTATTGGTTTAAAAAGTCAGTAACCCAAGATACCACAATAAAAATGTATTTTATTGGTTTAAAACTACAGTAGCCGGTGTTTACTTACTAGGTATTCATTATCAATTTATAGTGGCCAAAGTATAGTGTGATATACAGGTATGAAAACAAACTCGTCGACCATAGGGACTTAAAAGCATAGTAAATATTCGTGGTGGGATGTGTGAAAGGCGAAAGCGGTAGGCCGGGGAAGCCAAGAATCTTGTTCTGATCGCTCTCGTTGCAGCGGTGAATGTTAGGGAAGTACAAAGTAACATGGTGGAAGGGATTCAAACGTTCATCGCCTATGGCCGACGGTTTGGTTTCCATACCGGTACATAATTATGGTATGATGTCATTCTAAAAGATTGTATACATGCCTAACATCAGCCAAAACAAAAACAGCTGTCATCGCTGTCATATTGTTATTTAAAATAAATTTGGAGTTATCAGTTATTTGAAATTACATTGAAAAAACCGTGCAATATGTTTTTAAGTAAAAACTTTAATAAATTTTAAAATGATGATGGTTATACAAAGCTAGGTAGGTGAATTTTAATTTTAAAAAATATTGTCAAAAAGTATATTAACCGCAATGAAAAAAGTATACTGTACAAGCAATAGCTAAGGGTATATCGGCCAGTAAAGCAACAACAAAGGATGTAGAATTTATCATCCAATACGAAATGTTAACATGTCGGTATTCACGTTGGACTGTCTCTTTTCCTTACATTTCCGAGTTATGTTTTTTTTTGTGAAGACAAACAAACTTAAAATTTAGTTTATGGTAAATACTTTGTGGTCGTAGAAAAAATAGTGTACATAACTTGGGTGAAAATGACTTTCTTGATGTAGAATGTAATGGCGAGTCTAAAATATACAGGTTGAAGCATTAAAAAAAAACATACTTGCCAAAAAAAATGTTATGGAACACCTATGTAAAGTGAATATACTACTAAATACAAATAACGAAACATGTTTTTACCTTATCATTCTTTTTAATATTGTCCAGGGCAAAGTTATTTCCTATACAAATAGAGTTAGGAAACCCTGTGCATTTTTAAATAAAATGCTTACCTATAATGCACCACTAGATGTAATACTTTTTTTTTTAAATCTTTTGCGACACAAATTGGTTAATATTTCCGCGATTTAAATGGGACAAAATGGAAGGGCACCATGCATAAGATCAATTTGGGACATATCCTTACATAGTATTTTATATATTATTATAAATAGAATGTTTCAAGAGGATGGTTTATATGTATAATTATATCGAAAAAACATATACAGAGTGTTTAAAAAAATAGTTTATATTAAAAATTCAATATTAACGTTACTATTCTCAACGGATTTTGATGTGATTTTTTTTTAAATAGAAAGTGTGATTCAAGAGGAAGGTTTATATTTATAATAATATCCAATAATAACATATACAGAGTCTTTAAAAGAAATAGTGTTCATTTAAAATCCGACACTGTGTATTTTCTTATGACACTGTCACGTTCAACTATCGTCAGTAAACCGACTTTGCAGACAACCGATTTTTGTTTTACTGTGTGTGCTGCATGCAATTTACAATACAATATCCTCTCTGTTAAATTAACAATAACTCAATAGCATGATAATCCGGTACGCACATCGTACACAGACAGCATGGTAAATATCGATTGACATGGAAATTCAAACAATAATAATAATTGTGTACGGATGGAATTTGGATGTTAAGTGAGATCAACCATGCATATCAAGCAATTCGGTAAGTTCCGTGATTTTTAAAACAACGTATATCGGCAGTGTAACTCGGAAAGTGCGTAACTCCAATTTTAGAAATTTTATGGTACAATATTGTGAAGACCTAGTATAAAAAAGTATTCATTTTGGAAATTTTAAAATAGGTATACATTTTAATTAGGTTACTTAACATTGGGAATTTTGCTAAATAAAGATAGACGTAAGCTGTTAAGGTTTTAAAACTATAAATTAAACAATATTCTAGGTTATTCTTTTAATATTAAAAACATTAAACAAGGTGGGTCGCGTAGTACTGAAAAACAAACACTGACAAATTTATTATTTAAAGAGAACACAATTTTAAAAAGGGGATAGTAAGATAGTAAAAGAAGTCAGATAGTAGAAGTAGTAAGGGTGAAGTCAAGAAAAAAGTTAAAGTTTTAGTTAAGCCCCCGTACGGGGTATCCCTTGTGGGGGTTTGCCCGTAATAAATTTAGTTAGTCAAATAGTTCCTGTAGTCTTATTTGTTGGTAAATAAAAAAAGTTTTTTTGTCCACCGGTCTTATGAAGATAGTTCCATATGGAATATTTGCCCCAGTGACGTTAAGTTGCCCTATGTATTTTTAAAACCCCTACGTCACAATATTTAAAACCATAATTTTATAGTAATGTGTGGTAGAATATAGTAAATAAATTAGGGTCAAGGGGGTAATTGCGCGTATGATAACTCAATTTATAAATTCAAACTTCTATAGTTAAATTACTTTTGATAAACAAGAATTAGCACACACTTGTACCCTAAAACATATATTAGACTATTATTTTAAGTATTAAAAAATAAGGATAAAGTAAATTTTCGTAATCATAAGGCTTGAAACTATGTACCATGTATGATTACTATACAATTGCCCTGTTAAAAGGGGCAAATGTGATAATCATATCTAATTTTGTTTAAGTGTACATATATTGGAGACAGGGGCAATAGTAATGAAAGAGCAAAAAAATTTTTATGTTAACAAGATCGGATAATTGTATTAAAAGTTTCCTATCTTAATTACTAGCTACAATGATTTTTTTTTAGAATTTTGGGGGCCTGGTTCTTTTAACATATTTACGCACCATCCGGAAAGAGTAAGTATTTTAAAGTAGGGGTAAATGTAATAGCAGCTGTATCTTGCAAGATAAAGAAGATGTGTTATAAATACATAATTTATGTAAACTTATAACCCAAGACATTAACATTAAACAAAAAACAAATTGAAAACTTATATTGGAAGTGCAGATGAAACTCCATAAAAAGTTATTTTGTCATTTTTCCAGTTTACACTTTAAATGCGTCGGTCGAAGCCTCGCCTCGTGTAACATCAGCGGTGGGGAGACACGTAAGCTTACTGAAATGACTAACTGGCGGTATTTCAAAGAGAAACGAATAAAATTATATTGGGAGTTTTCGCATGACCTGTCCTTAAATCGGCTATTCCATGATAACTCTTATAATTTCCTTACTCTATGTCTATAGTCATAAACTTGGGAAATAATAGCTAAAGACAAAGAATGACTAATAATGAAGAAAAAAAGTAAAATGTTTCTAATTGGTAAGATATTTAATTATAATAAATTTAATAAAATGGTGCGAATTGTGAAGAAAAATAAAAAAAGGTATACTACTTTTGGTTTTAGAAATATTGTAGTATAGGTTTTAAATTGTGGCGAGCAGTGATGCAGGAGCTAACGTGTCAGCCTCTCACCGCAGCGATCCGTGTTCGAATCTCGGAGTCGGACATCGGATTTTTCATTGCTCGTCACCTCACAGTTGACAATGGCAAACCACTGTGTAGTATTCTGCTATTCCTAGGTAGTAGTTATTTAAAAATAACGTCCGTGGTGGCACTACGTGGTGGCACTACCGCATTGTCTAAAAGGTGCTGTGAAATGCAAAAACTGCATGTTTCAGTGCTTGTATAACGTTGACGGAACACGACAATAATGAGTTAAACATCCAGTAACCCGGCACTTACGGTACACTGGTATTTAGGCATAAGCCTTCGTGAGATGTCATATAGATAAAAAAAAAAATAATTATAAACTTAAGTACTTTTTGTTTTAAAGGCCTGTCGCGAAATAAAATATCACTCATTCGTCCATCGGTAAAACGGTATGTACCGGTGGCCAGCTTCAAGTTAAAGTAATAATAGTATTATATCAAAGACGGCAGCACTGGTCGGAAAGCATTATATCTTTTTTTATCTTTATGACATGTCACGAAGGCTTATGCCTAAATACCAGTGTACCGTGAGTGCCGGGTTACTGGATGTTTAACCCATTATTGTCGTGTTCCGTCAACGTTATCCAAGCACTAAAACATGCAGTTTTTGCATTTTACAGCACCTTTAGACAACGCGGTAGTGCCACCACGGACGTTATTTTTAAATAACTACTACCTAGAAATGGCAGATTACTACACAGTGGTTTGCCATTGCCAACTGTGAGGTGACGAGCCATAAAAATCCAATGTCCGACTCCGAGATTCAAACCCGGATCGCTGCGCTGAGAGTCTGACGCGTTAGCCTCTGCACCACTGCTCGCCACTGCACAGATATGGTATTGCATTTACCCCGTTTTTGCAAAAGCCCCACTTTACCCTATGTAAAAAAAATATGTTAATTGGATTTATTGTACCAACTGCTAAACAAATAATTCGATAAGTCCTAGCTACCAGATCGCACCCATATTCTTACAATCTAGTGTATTAATCAGAAAAATATTTTTTTAAAATCTTTTTGACATCCCACGTAGGCATATGCCTAAATACCAGAGTACCGTGGGTGTCGGGATATTGGATGTTTAACCCATCTTTCCCCCTGTTTCGTCAACGTTGTCCAAGCACTGAAACATGCAGTTATGCATTTTACAACACCTTTTAGACAACGCGGTGGTGCCACCACGGTCGTTATTTTTAAATAACTACTACCTAAGTATGTCTTCCCCGCTGGGAATCGAACCGGCGACTTTTGACTTCGAAGATCAAGTCCACTGCGCCACGGGGGGGACAAAAATAAATAATAATAATAATAAAAAAATATTATAATTATTATAGGCACATCAAATTCCTATCATGATATTTACTCTGAATACGCTGCGCCCAACGATTTTATTTCAAATTTTCGGATACTAAACTTCACCTTTGGTCATATCGTTGACCTTTTTAGGGCCAAATATAGGGCCAAAAGTGTAATTTTGGGCGTAATAACCCAAGCCAAAACTTCGGCGGGACACTAATTAGAACAACCTATTGGATTTTAATTTAGGTTTAACTTTTACTACTGCTAAAAGACCTCTTATACATGCCTACAAAATATTCGGTGTCATCCAAAAATTAGAAGTTATCCAGATTAATAGGGCAATTTTCAACTAAAATCGAATATTGTTACTTTAGATTTATCCGACCCATCAATATTTGGATAAGGAAATTCAAACAATAACCTCTTCTACACAGAGGTCTAAACTGATTCATGATGTTTATTTTGTATGTTGATTAAATTTACCAGACAAGCGTACGACGGCAATCCGAAATGATTGTGCACAATGTGTATCGAGGCACGGGGCTAATTAAACCAATATTAGTATACTTGGTGTTCTAAAATTAGCGCACAACATTTTTCAGGCATAATTTAAACATGCAAATAAGGCAAATACAGTAAGTAATATCCACTTATAACGAACCTTCAGGGACCGGCAAAAAAGGATCGCTATAAGCGAAGTTTGTTATTTGCAAAAAAATTACATATTATGTTTATTATTATTTTAGTTTGTATGCTATAGATTGGTTCGCTATAAACGGAAGTCCGTAATAAGCGGGTATTTTATAAACGGACATTACTATAGTTGTAAACATGAAAAAATGATGCCTCGTGCCACCCAAATCAAAATTTCCAAAAATATTTTTTGCTTCATTTCTTTATGAATGATTTTGGCTCCTTTTTTAATTTTCTGAGTGTAATAAATTTATCAACTTTGATTTTGAACTTATTGCTGAAATGGTAAGAGATACGAAGTCGGTAAAATAAGAACAAAGTTGAGGCTTTTTGTGCCTAATAATAATCTTTTAAAGCCTAGTATTTCCGAAAACATCCGGAAAAAAAGGGTCAGCAAAATGAATACGCCTCACGATTTTGGACCACAGGGAACACGATAACGTCCAAAATTCATAATGACGTCATTGCTTTACCTAGACGACGTGACGTAGCATGAACATAGTCAGCAAAATGAATTTGCCTAGACATCGCCTCTGTGTGTCGTGAGATACCCCATATAGGTTTGTATGGTTAATTAGTTTTTGGGAAGTTTAAATTTAAACAATATTATATAAGAATATTTAACTTTTTATATATTATGAAGAAATATTCTGTCCTTGCATAATATAATAAAAGGTACGTGGAATACCCCATATAGGTTTTTGTGAGATAAAAAAATATAAAAGTAAAATCAATATGGCACAAAGTTAAACAACAATCCGAAATATGTTAGGATATTACCAATTCTCTTTACATCAAATGCGGAAATGTCTTGAAAGTTTCGGTCGATTGCTTTTCCTTAAATAGAGTTAACCCAAAACTCCTTTTATATGCATATAGGACTGCTAACTTAACTTTCTAAGTCAAGCTTTGCCCATAACTCTGCAAATTATGTTATAAAGGCCTTAACCTACGATGCTCGTGGATCGTATTATATAGAATAACCATAAGTTATTCGTCCTTTTTTATTTAGTATCTTTTAAGCTTAAAAAACAAACAAATGAACCTCCATAACTTAAAGAAAAATGAAGAGTTTAACTTTTTTAAATGAAAAACCTTGTATATTATGTTGCCATTTAAGAGGTCTTTGAAAAAGCTTTACAAAAATACCACATTTGATATATCTATCTTTAATAGTTTTTGAAATATGACCACTTTAATATGAAAAATAGTAGATATAATTTTTTATTATACCTATTAGCGGCACTAAGCTGATACTCTAGAAGTAATGGAAATTACATCCAGATTTAAATGGCAAAATTTCCGAAAGCATTAAAAACAGATATATTAAATGTGTTCATTGTTTCTTTTTTATGCTCAAAAGATAATAGATGAAAAAGTATGAAACTTTAATACAGTACGTTTTTTTCGATCCTTCTTCTTTACAGCAAAAGTTGGTAGCAAAATTTAAATAAAATCCCTGTACTTTAGTTTACACCGAATATAAAAATTATTTACTTGCTGTTTACATCCATGTGATATCTGCCCAATCGTAACATCCATGTTATAAGTTTACAAAAAATGACCGAAACAAAGTTTTTAATGAGTACGATGCATACGCCAGCCCGACAAAGATAGCTATATAGTTTTTAAACCATTGTCCTGGATGCATTTAAACACGGTTAATTACGTGACATATATGACGCCACTATTTAACAAAAAAAATGTTTTTAAAATGTTTTGGACCGTATTAACAACAAAAAATGGCTGACATATCACACTCACACACAAACTTTCTTCCTATGGACGTCTTTCTTAAATGTGTTCTTGGCTCTACAAATCCTTTTTAATCAAAGTTTATCTAATGGAGATACTTTAATATTATCTATTATTGCAAACCGTTTAGCAATCTTGTAACTTTCGCCTATTAAATTGCGTGGTACCTCAGGGGTCCGTAATAATGCCAGCACTATTTCTTGGTCACATTAACGATTATCTCTATTCCGCGTTTAATACTTTTTTTTGTGTTTATAAATGTCATAATTTTGAGGTCCATAAATCCAAGAAATACAATGCTTGAAAAAACATATATATATTTTTTTTAAAATAAAACTTCGGAATTGTGGAGGTTTACATAAAAAGTACTGTGTTTAAAATATGTGTTGAAAATAAAGTTTTGAGAAAATTTTGACATTTTACTAGGTATCTCCCCTTAACCTGTAAAAATATTTTTACTAAAAAAAAGAATATATCGATAAAGAACCATCCAAACGAAAATTAAACGACAAAGTGAACAAAACCAAAGTTAAATACAATCCTAATTGTAAATATACTTAAAAATATACTTATTCATTGCGAATGATTGAAGACAACCACACACGTCTGAAATAAGAAACTTGCGGTTCAATGTATTTATTTATTAGCGTTTCCGTTTAACCAAGTTTAAGTCATTAGTGAAAGAGAAGATGCTTCAAGTTAAAAGCAATTATCAGATACGAAATGTATTTTTTACGACCGTTTAAAAAAATGCAGTTTTTTTAATCGTTAACACAAAGATAATGTACTTCATTCTAGTACACTACATAAAGTGTTAAAAAAGCTTTTGCCTACTACAATAAACTTAAAAATCAATTTATGCAATGTAACAGTAAACGCGACATCAATTGAACTAAACGGTCAAGTTACCTTTGATTTCGCCATTATTTCTTTTAGTTTATTTGTCACTAGTTTTAAAATTTGAGAGTTTGTGAATAAATTAAATAGAAATTATTTAAAATTAATAGTAATAATGATTTTGGATAACTAAGAAATTAAAAAGGAATTTATACTGTTTTAGTATTAGTTCTACAAAAAGAAAGTACATACAATTTTCTATAATTAAATCATAACGGCATAGTTATAAAGAGGATAATTGTCTTTTAAAAAATAAGGCTATGATTTTTGTTGCAATATAATGGCTGTGCTGCAAAAATAAATAAAACATGTATAAACTAGTAATTCGGAAAAATTTTATACAGTCGTAGAAAAATATAGTATGTAACAGATGCATAAAGTGTCTTTTTACTCATGGGATTGCCGCACTCGCCTAATGGCTCGTGTTGTCAAACTTCCTATTCGTAAAAAAATATCACTTTATTCACTTGTCATATAAATTACTATTAAATGACGTAAATAGTGTAAAAAAGTAAAGGTTGTGAGAGTTTAGCGGTAAGAATAAATTCAAATAATAATACAAAAATTAGTCAAGACTGAGTTGACCCAGTCTAATTTTTACACCACACAGGATTTTTGAACTATTGCGAATTCAAATTAAGAGACACAATGTGGAAATATACGGTCAATCATCTAATAAAAATGGGGTTTTTAAATTAAAAATTAAGAAAAACATTACCATATTTACAAAAGTTATCCGATTTTTGGTTTGTGTCTTGTGCTAAAAATAAGCGCTTTTGAAAAAGCCTTAAATTTCAGAAAAAATATTAGGCAATATTGTCTCAAACCTAAATAAGACAAAGATTAGTTACCAACTAGCGTTCCGAGTAAACTTATATAAAGTCACAAAACGTAAGTTCTTGGATATTTACACTTGAACGGCAGAGACAACAAATCCGACTTTGAACGTTTTGCTTAATTGCAGAATTTTTAACGGAATCCATGATGACAACCACCAAAACACATAGACCAATTGTAATGTAACTCTTTTATTATTTTTTATTTATTTAATAATTTATTTAAAACCTTAAAAACACGATATTAACTGAATCAACATCAAGCTAAACTTGACTATGAAAGGTTATTTTGCTCTACGATAATTCCAAATTATTCCGATGATGGCGCTACAAGCGATAGTTTTACACCTGACAATTTATTAAATAATTGTTTAACCAAGTACTTTTTTAATCCATTTCGTATGTTTGAAGTGATCAAAATGTTCTTAAGTTATTAATAGAATATCTTTCTTAGGTACGTAGATACACTTCACAAGTTATTCAGGAATTAATTGAACAAGTACTTTTGTGTCTTGATAAGTGTAAAGTGGTCGGTCACTATTTGATTCAATTTATTGGTAAAGCAACTTGCTTAAGTACTTAAACAAATAGGGACTTGTTAAAGTTTTTAGTGGGTTTAGGATATTTTGTTTAATTCGTGGTCACAATCATGGACGGAGCTAGGACATGGAGCCCAAATACAGGGTGATCAAACTTAAGTCGGCTAACTTTTTTATCCTTGAGTGGCACGGTCGAAGGCCAGTGCTTGGTTTCAGGCAAACAAAGTATTGTTAAGTGGGAGAAGACTAAGCAAATTGTCCTCTCTATGAGAAATACTCACATAAATATTGAGGATCAGAAAAAGGTGACCTTTCTGGGGTATGCCTGGACCCAAAGCTTCAATGGGTGGCAAATAAGATTTGCAAAAGACCAAGCAGCAGCCTTTTAATTCTGAGAAATTTAAATACCAATGTTAAACAGAAAATACTA
This sequence comes from Listronotus bonariensis, assembly GCA_014170235.1. Classification (NCBI taxonomy): domain Eukaryota; kingdom Metazoa; phylum Arthropoda; class Insecta; order Coleoptera; family Curculionidae; genus Listronotus; species Listronotus bonariensis. Next base: position 50,873 of record JACEGR010000667.1, read on the forward strand.
AAACTTGCATATTTTGCCCTCTTTCATAGTCATATATCATATGCAGTTCAAAAATGGGGTCACTCGGCTGAGTAACACAGAATTTTCAGTTTGCAGAGAAACGCTGTAAAGTTACTTGCCAGTCTTGGCTATAGAGAGGACTGCCCAGATGCATTCCGAGCTTTGGGAATCATGACCTTGCCATCTCTACAGACTGTCCACGGATTGGGTTAAGAAGAGGATAAATGGACCAAAAATTTCATTTTTCGAAAAAAGTCATTCTTCATAAAAATTTTGCTTGTAAAAAAAATAGGATTCACTACAGGAAAATGTTGATGTTGTATACAGGGTTTGCAAAAACTTAAAAAAACATGATTTTTCCACAAGAGTAAACTACCTTTAATTTTTAATTTTAGTCAAAATATTATTTAAACATTTTATTAAGAATGGCATTTTGAATAACTTTATTAAAGTAACAAAGATATTAAAAAGATTTATAAAACTGATTTTAAAGTTAATAAAAATTAATTATTTTAAATTTTTATAATAAAAATGACCTAAAAAACTTTTATAATTTGCTTTTCAAACACCTGCTTTCTGCAAATTCCTACAAAACACCATTTTTTAACTGTAAATGCCAGTTTTTGTCAAATTATGGATTTCAATAAAATTTTGTAATATTGTTATTATCGATTACAAACATGATTTTAAATAATTTTTTCTTATGACATTTTGCTAAAAAATTAAAAATACAGGTAGTTTATGCTTGAAGAAAAATCATGTTTTATTAAGTTTTTTCGAACCCTGTATACAAAATCAAGATTTTCTCTTCGTGAATCCTATTTTTCTTACAAGCAAAAATTTTTATGAAAAATGACTTTTTTCGAAAAATTAAATTTTTGGTCCATTTGTCCTCTTGTTAACTTCATCCATGGACAGTCTGTATATATCTATCGTAATCTTGTAGACTTAAAAGCCTACATAGAATCATGTATAACGTATCAGGATGTTCACGAGTATAATACTCGAAATAGAAATAATATAGTACCGAGTTACTGGAGGCTGAAGAGGTATCAGGATGGCCCGGGGTACTGGTCTGTAAAGTTTTTTAATAAACTTCCAGTAAACCTCAGAAATTTTCAATATGACGAATTTAAGACTAAAATTAAAAGGTTCTTGACAGAAAATCTATTTAATTATTGTTAAAATGAGTATCTTTCCTTCAATTTTAAAAAATATAATTTATTTTAATGTGTTCTGTTTAATGTAGGCTTTACATAATTAGTAAGTTTTAAATTTTATTTTAACTGTTATGACTTGAGAAATGTTGCAGGTACTTGTAGGTTGGTCTGGGCTGTGTTTTATATTTTAAATTTTATATTTTAAACTTTTAGAGACGAATTATAGAATATTTTAATAAACGATTTTAGATTATAAAAATAAAGAGTAATAGCAATGTTTTTATACATTTTACATTAGAAGAAATGTACTGTAGGTATTTTAAAAGTTTTGACGAATGTAAGCCATTATGGATATTCAACAAAAATAAACTTTGAAGTTGAATTTGAATATTATTGAAGATACGATGTCGGTTAAAGTAGTGAAGTTGCAGCATGTTTTTCGCTGATTAACGTGCTGCCATAGACATATCAAATGTGGCATATTCTTAAAGGTCTTTAAAATATCTATTTAATCGTGATATATACCGGGTGTTTAAATAAAAATGCCAGTTTACTATTAACAAAAAAAACTTTTTTTAATATTTCAACATAAAAATTTCTTTAAGTGTTCCGCTTTAGGTCAATAGCATCATGTATAAACTTATTGAGGGCCCCATGTCCCACAATTTACAAATTTTCTTTTTAAAAATGTTTGATTGTTAATATTAATAAAATAATTAAAATTATAAATGGCGACTATCACTTTTACTCATAAAAACATTAACTCAAAAACACAGTTAAGTTGTTGACTAAACTTTTATTTATTTTATTGCAGTAGGTAGCAATGTGCTACTACCATAAACAAGAAATGTTTAAAACATTTTAGTATTTTTTAGCATTATTCTGGGACTCAATAAAAGTTTTCGTTCAAGTATCTCTATTTCAATCTCTAAATCATGTTTTCAAAGCAGATATTTTTACAGAAAATAAATTTTATTGGAGTTTTCACAAAAAAACTGTTAATCGGCATGTCTAGACAAATCGAATAAGTTAATAGAATTTTATTTCAAAAAGGTTTTTGTAACAAAAGTAAATGATAAAAAAATCGACAAAAAGATGATTAAATCATTATTGGACAAACAGTTCAAGGTATAATATTAAAAATAAATTTAAGTTTATGTGTGTGTTTTTATAACCATAATTTTAATATTTAATTTTTAGTATATTCTTACCTTAAAAAAGCTGTAGATTTGCCTTAATAGGTTGAGATTGTTAAAATTGTTTCTTAAATTTGTTACAGGCCATCTGCTACTTTATAAAAGTGAATAGTTTTTGTGCATGCAGATCTACAGACTGTCCACGGATAGAGTTTAAAAGTTTATAGGAAAGTCATTCTTGGTTTTAAATGAATATGATCCAATAAATGAAATTTGACATCTATTTGTGCTCTTCTAAAACTTATCCGTCGAAGACCTGTAACTCACACTAAATTACATTTTTTCACCCAGTTGCACAAAAACTATTTAAAAATATATACAGAGTGGCCATTTGAAAACGAAACAGACCCAATTTTGGTCACTCCAGATCATTTTAGGAAAAAACGATCGGTCACGTTAATTTTTAACTTTAGAGGGAACATGTTTTGCCTCTTTTACTCCCTGAACTGCAACCCTCCAGCAAAGGTGAGATTTACCTCCAAAATCTTAAAAAGACAAAGGGGTCAAGTGATACCTTATTTTGAAGGTCTCTCGCCCCTGATTATAACTGCCAAGTTTGAACTCTATTTTTTCAGTTGATATGACATCTTGTCAAAAATTTTAATATTTATGTTTTTAATAAGTAATAAGAAATCACCTGTAAGAGAAAGCAACTTAAAACTAAGGGGATATCATAAGGGTTAAACAATCTTCAAAATAAGATATGTGTGATTTACCTCTAAAATTAAAAGATGAATTACACCTTCGGCAAAAAGATTAGTTGATGTCTTATTTGGAAGATCGTTTACTTCTTATCATATTTTCTTCGTTTTAAGTATCTTGCTCTTAGGGGTAAGTTATTATTATACAGGGTGTTTCCTAACGACGCCACGGTACTAAAGTTAAGGGGGTAAATGCTTATGCATTTTTATAAAAAACAAAGTTCTTATAACCATATGTCCGGTCTTGCTGCATTTTTAAGATACAGGACGTTTTTAAAAAAGGCGGTATTTTTAAATAACTTAGGAACCCTTTGACCGATTTAGATAAAATTTGAATCACTTATTAAATGCAATAAGGCGCTTATAAAGCTTCATCTAGATTAGGATTATTGGGTCCAGTGGCGTCTGAGTGGACATCACAGACAATATTATTGTAAAAAAGTACGCTATTGACTTTTATAAAGTTCTAATATTCTTTTCTGATTAGGTAATTTTCTTTAAACCTTGTTTTATTTTCGAGAAAAAATATTAAAGCCACTTTAATATCTTCCAAAAAGTACCCATGGACATGATAAAAATGCAAAAATTAAAATTAAACAATTATTTGCCTTAAAATAAAGAAGCATGTTGTATTTTTATCCAAAAAGTCATTTTCCTTATTTACTAAGGTCGAAATTGTTAACTTTTTAATTTTGGATTTTATTTTATGCTGTTCATGACTACTTTTTCCAATGATTTAAAGTGACCCTTTCTCTTAAAAACGCAGCAAGGTTGAAAAATTGACGTGTCAAAGCGTTTTTCCCTAAATGACCTGGAGTGCTAAAATTAGTTCGGTTTCGTTTTTAATGGTCACCCTGTGTATATTTGTAGGTTTTTCTCCTTATATTGTCAATAAAATTGACAAGTAGTTTATTAAGCAGAGGACAAGAAAGAATAATTTTCTATTACTTAACGAAAAATAAGTATTCTTGACAAATAGTTAGAATTATTATACAAAAATAAGAGAGTAAAAACTTTTTACTGATTACGTGTTTTTCCGTTGGACGGCAGTAAGAAGATTTTATTTTCTCATTTTTGTAGAATAATTCTCTAGGCTGACAAAAATATTTGGTGAATTTATAACGTGGAACGTTGGTTATTTTAAGCCAAAGTCGGACGTGACAAAATTACAACTGACTTTTACAAAAGTTGTGTAAAAAATATTTGTAAGTTTACATTATTTATATGTGATATTACACTAAACATGTTTTGTGTAATATCACATAAGGAATTATGTAAATTTACAATTATTTTTTACACAACTTTGGTAAAAGTTTTTGTAATATAGTCACGTCCGACAGTGGCTAAAAATAACACCCTCAAAAATACTTTTTTCAGTGTATAGTAAAAAGAATCACAATATGTTCTATTTTAACACTAAGCCGGACAATCTTCTTGATGACTTGGCACCATAGCTAAAGCCCATTTGGCTCGCAACGGTGTTTGCTACCCATTCGAGCGTGAGCCTTAACTCGAGATTATAACGAATTACCCGGTAAAATAATTGCGAACTTTAACATTTTAATTTCGTTTTAATGAGTAAACCTAAAAGTTTCAGCCTTTACGTATCCAACAGATAAATGACTTAGAATTAATCCCTAAAGATGTAAGGCTGCATTGATTATTAAAAAATGAGCCGATATTTAAAAATTATTAAAAACGGCTTAATATACAGTGTGTCGAAAATTGCTAAGTAATATCGCAGATAGAGATACGCTACGCGGACAGAATTCACCAAGCATAGGTATGAGGTTATGAAGTTGCCCAAATATCATTGGTACTGTGACTGTGGCAATAGTTAAAAAGTTATCATTGAAGGGCTTATTGTAAAAACACAATAGGCCACACAGCAACAAAAATCGGTTTCATTCTCTAATTTATTAAATTATTAATATGATAAGCGACAATAAAAAAGTTTCCTTGGAGTTTATTAACTCATTAAAAGTTTATTTTTAATAAAAGTATTTTGTGATTGTGGCTTATCGTGTTTTTACAATAAGCCTTTCAATTAAATATATATTTTTTTTTACTTTAAGTACTGATATTATTTAGGCTCACTCTATTACACCTAACATTTATGACCATTCCGGATACCCTGTATATCCATTTTTATTTTTTTACGTTTTTGAAAAGTGCTAAACATTGTCTTAAAGAAACAAACACGTCTTTTTAACGTGAACGTCAAAACGAAAACATCGAAACTTATATATCAATACAAGGATTCATATATCTTGGAAAGCTATATTTTATGTTTTTACAAAATCTTAAAATTTTTAAAATAAAAAGGATTTTTTAAATTAATTGTTTTGCCCACAAACCAACAACCAAAATATAACAAGACAAACCTAAACTTATATTATTTTTATTGTGGCTTTCTTTGACAAGTGCTTCCATCTTAATGATTTGGTCCTTACCTGCAACAAACGAAACAATAAAAATTAATAAAAACAAATATACAAGTATAAAATCAACGACAAATAATAAAATAAACACTGCAGCGGTAAGGCAAATGACGCATGCGTTTTAAAATTTTAAAATGTAGTATTTATATTGCTTTAAATCTGGAACGCGTCACTGAACACTCCAACTTTTCGTAACACTTGAGAAAATACAGATAGAGCCTTCTGGTATCAAATATCCCACAAAAAATATTAATGTGAAAAAGGTGAGCCAAGCTCAATACTACAATTATGTTTGGCTGTGGGCTTGGCCGCAAAAAGAATAAGTGCCAAGTTCTGTACAAAATCTAAATATCTATGAGATCTTAAAGTGGGTTAGATTTGACAGAATTTCATACTTTTTCATAATGGTATTTTGTTCTTATTTAGATCTCCATACTTTTGGCGAAACCCACAGCTAAGCATAATTTTAGTATTAAACTTGACTCACCTTTTTCACCTTTATGTTTTTGGTGGGATATCATTACTTTTTGTAAAGAAAACTAGGACCTGCCTATTTAGATTTAATATTTTTTCTTTCATTTCTGCTGCATAGTTTTTTTTCATGCTACTGTCTACATTTTCTTAAATATTTAGAAATAACAGCGTATTGTCCATTCATTATCTGCTACCTTTTTTACAAGCTTCCTGTTTATGCTAAAATTAGCCAACTCTGGGCAAAATAACCATCTTGTTAACGGTTGTTTATGAGCGTGTATTACAAGTTTTTTGACCTATTTTTTTTTAATTTCTGTTATATAACAAATATAATATTACATATTGGGGTAGTTTAAAATATCTAGTTGTAACGGTTCAAACGCTACAATTAAAAAAACTTTTTTGGTATAGGGACCCTCTAACTTACCCTATTTTTTTTATTTTCAGATTTCTACGCTTACACACAATTACCAAGCTATACTCCAAATTTAACTTTCTAGGTCATTTGGAAGTGGGTTAGGTTTTTGATATATGTATATGTCAGTCAGTGTATCTTTATAACCGTTTAATCTAGCTTCATGAAATTTGGGCTTTTAGTTGTCCTTATGGATATAATAATTAAACACACGTACTTTTATTTGTTTACATTAAATTGGTTTTAAGTTATGAAGGGGTCAAAAATAGTACCAAGCGGTTCGTGTAAGTTCCTTTGCTTGAACTTGGCTTGACACACTAGATAAAATATTTTAAACTCAAAATTACCTTAATACATTATTTAAATTTCCATCGACCATTCATATTCAAAAATTTAAATTTTAGTGATCATTCAACAAATTACATAAAACAATTTTTATATTATGTTTTTGCTATAACCAAGAGAATGTTTAAAAAATTAAATGTTTTTAAAAAATTTATGTATATAAATAAAAACGTAATATTTAAAAAACTGTTATCCTGCCGCCAGACATTGGGCCAACTACGACAAACTTAGGCAAACAACCATTGTGTGGATGGGTAGTTCGTCTCCATTCATCTTGATTGGTCCAACTTTTCTCGAGTCCGCTTGCTTACAAATAGTTTGCCAAATGTTACGACAAATAGTTCGACCACAACTTTGCCCAATGTGTAGCGGTTGCATCAGATGGAAATAAAAAATTAAGCAATATAATAAAGATATAATTAAACTAAATTAAATGATTCAAACATCCTACCTGACTTTAATAGATAACTATAAAGCAAATGAATAATGCCACATATTTAGTTCCTTAATTAGTAAAACTTGTATTTATACAGATTGGCTAACAGAAATTAAGAATCACTCTGTATACAGGGTGTCCCAACTCTATTTATACTCGAAATAACTTCGCCCCTGTACAGACACACAAAAAACTTAAAATAAAAACGTTTATTTGGATACACTTTTTCTACTGACAGTGCCAGTTATTATACAAGTTGTTTTAGAAACAAGTAGGTATTTTCAAATGGAACCCAAAACACTATGTGTTCCATTTGAACAAATTTTGACTCTTTACTAGCTATTACATCAAGAATGTAAAACACACAATATGCTGTTAGACTGATTAACCAATTAAGAGTAAAGAAAAAAAATACTATTTTGGATTTAATTATTTTTAAATGATTTTTTTACTGTCTGAGTACCAAATAATACAAACCATTTAATTAATTACCTTTCATTGTAAGAAACACTAATAAGTAAGTCAGCTATTTAGTTTATTTTAGATGCATATTTACTTACTTAACCTAAAAACCAATAGTAACTGACGTATTGCTGTTTTTTTAGTGCAATTTAGTAACTATGTGCCAAAAATAAACTAAATTGCTGACTTACCTATTAGTAGTTTTTACAAAGGTATGTAATTAATTAAATAGTAAAATATCTTTTGTCATAGTGGCAGAATTATTTTAAAATAATAATTGGAACCAAAATATTATTTTCTTTCTTTACTTTTAATCGTTAATAGGTATATCAGCATACTGCTGATATCTCAAAAACCAGCAATTATTAACGTATAGTGGGTTAAGCATTTTATTGTAGAATTTGATACAGAATAATTTTTTTTTAAATATATAGTGTTTCCCATTTAAAAAAAAAACTTAATTGACGATAAATATTATGTTGTTGAGACATCTTGTATAATAACAAGTACTGTCAGGAAAAGGAATGTACCCACATAAACATTTTTTATTTTAAGTTTATTTTTTCATTTTGTACAGGGGCGAAGTTATTTCGTGTATAAATAGAGTTGGGACACCCTGGATGTCAAACATATGAGTTACAGTGATATTATTATTTACATTTTCTTGGTCTAGGTTTCCAAAGACTAAATTCTTAAATATTCATCCTAAATTCTGCTACCCAATATTTCCAGCACATTTATTTTTTGCCTGTTACCCTTATTATATTTATGTTTTTATCAAATTCATAATCCAATGTTAGAAGTTCCTGCAAGACAGCTTATCAAATATTTTATTTTAGTTCAATAAATATCTTTCCTTACTTTGTTGAGTAAACTTGAGCAGCGGCGTCCTTAGAAAGTTGTGAGTTTAATATTAAAGTGCCCCGCATCCCTTTTTTTTATCTTTTTGACATTCCACGAAGGCATATGCCTAAATACCAGAGTACCGTGGGTGCCGGGTTATTAGATGTTTAACCCATCGTTCCCCTTGTTCCGTCAACGCTGTCCAAGCCCTGAAACATGCAGTTATGCATTTCACAGTACCTTTTAGACAACGCGGTAGTGCCACCACGGTCGTTATTTTTAAATAATTACTACCTAAATATGTCTCCCCCGCTGGGAAGATGTATATTTCACAAGTGAGATCGCACGGCTAAGTTACGCTGCGTTTTCGTTGCGGTTATGTGTGGCGAGACCTATATAGCGCCAAATGCCGCTCCATTTAGGCCTTAAATCCAATTGAATTAAAAGTGGAAGATACACGAGAATAAAGCAATATTAAGCATCTTTTATTTTCAACTTACATAGATATTCTTTATTACATATCTCTTTTCCTTGCACAAAATTCCTATCCCTAGATTAAGTTTAGCCAATCTGTCCAAAGTCATGCCACACAATTATTGATAAATGTTTCAGAACCAAAATATGAAAAAAATGGAAAGTGCAATGGAGAAAACTATAAAACAATTTTATTTTTACCCGACACATTCAATACATACTTAAAATCTTAAAGCCGAATCTGCAAGCTGTTTTTAACGCTTTAGGAAATGTACGCCTTAAGCAAACCAGGTGTAACATTTATGCTGTATCCAATAACATATTTTCGAAAATATTTAATAAAAAATTCAGCTTCTCTCAATTCAAGTAAGTGTCGGTGATTTATTATATACCATTTTCCGATACTATTCCTCCAGAAATTTATTGTGCTTTCTGCACGTCAGTTGTAGTTTTGGCCATAAAAATAAAGTGAAGCTGGCATATTAGGTACGCCTTTCGCAATATCCGAAACCTTCAATAAATTCTGCTGTGCTTGAAGTAAAGTCTGATAATTTAAGGTATATAGATTTGAAATCTAATTTCCTTTTGAAATATTATTTACCGTAGTTAGAATGATGCTTTTACTCTAGCTATAAACTGCAAGCTGAGTAAAGTAAGTAAAGTCTGATAATTTTAAGGAAAAATGGGTAGTGGGAACGAGGACGGCAAATAAGAGAGGTTTTGACTGTTCAGAAACATTTTATTTTAAGGTAAAAGAGGTTTTTACCCTGAATGAATTCTACTGAGCTTAAAGTAGGGTCTGATAATTTAAGCTATATAGATTTGAAAACTAATTTCCTTTTGAAATATTATTTACCGTAGTTAGTTTGATGCTTTTACCCTAGCTAAAAACTGCAAGCTGAATAAAGTAAGTAAGATTTAATAATTTGAAAAAGAAAATTTTAAGGGTAAGGGGTAATGGGAACTAGGACGGCAAATAAGGGACGTTTTGCCTGTTCAGAGACGTTTCAATCCAGTAATTGGATTTTTTAAAGTTAAAAGATATTTTTACCCTCAATAGATTCTGATGAGCTTAAAGTAAAGTTTAATAATTTAATTTATATAAATTTAAAATCTAATTTCCTTTTGAAATATTAATTAGGTACTGTAGTTAGAATAATGCTTTTACTCTAGCTATAAATTGCAAGCTAAGTAAAGTAAGTGAAGTCTGATAATCTTGAGGAAGAAGGGCTAATGGGAACGGGGACGGCAATAGGGGACGTTTTTCCTGTTCAAAGACGTTTCGATCCAGTAGTTGGATTTCTTTAGGGTAAAAGAGGTTTTTACCCTTAATAAATTCTGCTGAGCTTAAAGTAAAGTCTGATAATTTAAACTATATAAATTTTAAATCTTAGCTAATTAAAGCTACATAAAAATTTGCAAGCTGAGTAAAGTAAGTATCCTGATAGTCTTGAGAAAAAAATTGAGGAGAAAGGGGTAGTGGGAACGAGGACAGCAAATAAGGGACGTTTTGCCTGATTGAAGGCGTTTTAATCAAGTAGTTATTATTATACGATCACAATTAAAACATTTAAAAATATACAGGGTGTCCGAGAATATGTGGCCAATCTCTTAAATCTCCTCTTTACAGAGATGCCCATGGGGCAAAAGAATTACATGCAGCTGTTTCCAAAATTTTGTTTTCAAATACAAACCAAAAAGTCGAATAGGTGTTAAAAAATTGAATGAATCACAGGTTATTAAGGGTAAAAGATGTTTTTACCCTTAATAAATTTTGCTGAGCTCGAAGTAGGATCTGATAATAATTTAAGCTATATAGGGTTATTTTTAATTTGGTATTTTCTTTTTACCACTATGTAAAATTAAAGAAAATTAGAAAATTTGTAAAATAAAAGTATGCCCGAAAATGCTTTCTTTCCAAGATACAGGGTGTTAAAGTTTTAAGAAAAAAAAGCCCATTTTGTCATAATTTCCTACCATATTTTACTAAAAATATGGTATTACCCGTAAAATGACTAAAATATGCAAATGCATATTAATCCCATCTCTAGTTATGAAACTACTAAAATATTGTTTTGTAATACCCCGTATTAAAACACGGATCGTCGTTTTACACCTTTTTATAAACAATAGAACATTATTATTTTTACAACTTACCTACTTTTTTAGTTGTCTCTGTCTTTAAACGAACAGAAATGATCGAGTTCAGACGGACAATACGAAGGTTTTTTTCTGCCTTTTATAGTAACGTGAAAAAGAATCGAAAAGTCTGGAATTTTATTGGAAAATTCTTTTAGTTTGTTAGAATATAAGAAAAGTTGAATGACTTAAACGATATCGGGAACCGTCGTAATAGTAGTTGAAATGAATAAATTAGGGTAATATATCCTTTTAAATTACTAAACTAAACTAAACAACCCTAAAATCGTATGATTCTATATAAACTAAATACGTTTTTTAAAACCCCTAACAATATAATAAAAATAATAAAATATGTAAAGTATTGTATAATTAAAGAAATATTTTCCTAAACTATTTTTTTTTATTTTTGTTATTTGTAAGAAATAAAAAAGAATAAATTTTGTTACACAGAAATCACTCCAAACTACAATTAAGTTAATACGAGTGCAGTGCACCAAAGAAAAATATAAATAACATTTAATTTCACAAAGTACCTACAAATTTTGTGAACAGTGCACAGATTATTTTATGTTGTTTAGTACGAACCTTCATATGACCCATCAGGGCGGTACGCAGAACTTGATTTGGGAGGAAGGGAGGGCACTTGAGAGAACCACGCAACGGCATGTTTGGGCGACAACCAAAATAAAAAGACCACAGGGTGTAGCAAACAACATTTTTGCTAACAACCAACAAAAAAAAAGGCTTTTCTGAGCGCCACCCCCAGACAACAACCCATCAAAGAGGTCTTTTTTGATCTAAAAACACTACCAAATGTGTGGTTATATCATGTCAAAAGCTTATAAAGTGGTACACACGGGGTGCAATTATCCGCTTGTAGTTTCGTACCGCAGTTATAAAACATCCTGTATATAGCAAAATCACTGACATTAAAGGAACTTTTTAATAAATATATTTAAAAATTAAGTAAGCTACTGCATAAAAACAATACTTTACGTTCCAAAAAAATATAGGCTTTATTTAAAATTGTTTGCTATTTCAAAATATTAATATCTAATTAGTAATTACCAAGGCTGCCTTTCAAACGAAACATAAGAACATAATCATATCATAATGCTTAACCATGACCATTTGAACTAGTAATTATCCCACTCGAAGATTACCATTTGCATTTCCAAGTTTAATGCTAACATACGAAGTTGCAATTCGTTCCCGACTATAACGTTCAAGATAATTTTAATACTTAACATCGCTTTGGGCGCTAAAACGGCATACAAATGAAATGCGCATTTTAATATACCTGTTTTTATTTTGTCTATAAAAATGCATTTTGTTTTTAACCTAAATACAGGAGGAATGTTTTAGGAAAATTTAAAAGTTATATTTTAAAATATATTCATAAACCGCGTACAGAAGTGTGTAATGTAACGTGCAACGCAACATGCAACGTAACATGCAATGCAACAAAGGGTCCTTATGTCGTTGCTCCAACCTACTCTATAAATAGGCCTATCCGCATTTGAAATGAACTTTTAGACCACTCAGGTTTTAGTGCGGGATCTTTTTTATTTTAACATATTGCATGGTAGAAAAAAACGGGTCAACCAACAGTTATAGTCGGTAAAAACGGTTTTACCAAATAGATTCCTCTTTATAACTCTCAATTAAGTCAGGTATTTTTTTTTTTGGTCCACATAATGCGAACTCACATCGAACGCCTTCCTGTTCGCGCAAAAAACCGACACCTGGGTAAATCGGGACCAATGATCCAGCGCGCATTACGCGATGCATGTGGCATTATACCCGTCTGTAGCCGGCCTTAAATGTTCCACCGTGGAAATATTAGCAACAAAAACCAACACCAACCAGAACTAACCACTTCACGAAACGAATATAAATCCATAACTGGCTTTTCACATTAGCGGAAGCCAGCAGAAGCCGGGAATGCGGGCCACGGACCAACACTATCGAAGTGTATGGAGTCTTGTGAGACCTTTCACACGTAGAATACGCGGAAAGTCACCAAGTACATTTATAGTTAAGCTTTTTGTAAAAATAATTTATTAGTTACATTTATAACATCCATAAACCTTCATTGAAATATTATACATAAAAAAGATGGTTTATGGTTTCCTTTTCATTACAAATTTTGTATAAAATGGTTGTTATTCACTAAACCATAAAAAATGTCACTTAGTGAGTTTTACCCTTAAACCGACGATATAACAATAAAATATATACAGTTAGCCATATAAATTTAATATATATCCTGACCATATTAAAAACTTTACATTGGCTGTTTTTGAAAAAAATAACCCCCTTAAAAATAACTTCCTTATTTTAAATATATTTTTTATTTTTATATTCTGCGTGACATTCTAAACATAATTTATGTATAATGTTCTATGCCTAAGTCCAACCGTTTTTGGTTTATTTTAAATTTTATGTCAAAAATGACGTTTGCAAGCCATAAGATTACCATTAATTTCTTCTAAACAAAATACTTTAATATAAGTTGGGGTTGGGTGCCTTATAAAGAAAGAACTTCTTTAGTAAACTGTATCAATATTTTTACAATTTATAAATACAGAGTAGTCAAAAATAATCGTCAAAAATTATAGCGACAAAAAACTTAAAAGTCAATTTTTTCAAATGTAAATCCCTATCTTTTATTACCTTATCCTATTAGGCATTAAAAGTAAGGGTTGATACATTGGCGCCCATACGACCTAGACTATAATAATATTGCCATATGTATTGTTTAAAGTAAAACATCATATTTTTTTAACCCTGGTAACAGAACGCGATCTTAAATAAAACTACTAAATGACACATAAGGTAGACGGTTTACTCGAGTTGCTAGGCGAACACGGATAAAACAGATTAAGATTGTTGAATTTCTAGACTGACATAGTAGAGTTGCTAGACGAGTTGATGATTGAGTTCCTAGACGTGACCTCATAACAAACAGGTAAAAACTCAACATCACAAATTTTATTAAGCAGTCATACGGTCAATATATTATAACATAAAAGATGGTTTCGGATGGTTTAGTTACTTAATATTACTTGAATATTTTTACTTAAAACAGAGTGGAAGGGGGAGGGTCATGTTTAGTTCTGGTTGGTTAAATCTTTCTTTTAATTCCTTAAAAAACCTAGGACTAATACACACTTTATAAATCCATTTAGGAAGAATAGGTAGGGGTCATGGTTAGTTATTGTAAGTTAAATCTTTTTTTTTTTATTCTTTAAATAAACCTAAACTAATATACACTTTATAAATCCATCTAAGAATTGTGTCAATTATATTTTTCTTTAATACATAAATAGAATAGGACCGTGCAGGAAAAAAATTAACACCGTCGGACCTTGCTGGAGTTACCCCCTATTAAAATTAACCTGGTGGGGCCTCTTTTTTATTTTCAAAAAAATTTTAAACCCGAAGTGACATTTTCTTTCAGGGGCCGCAAATAATTTTTTGCACCAGGGCGCCAGATACCCTAGAAACGGCCCTGATGTTGTCACCGTCTAGCAACTCGAGTACACCCAAGGTAGAATGAAAGTGTATTTTAAAGCCCTGACACTGAAAGGTGAATCTTAACCGAAGAAGCTATTCAAACATCCTGTTTAATCGAAACAAAAGCTTGCCAGGCATCAACGGACTTAAGACTGAAAGATATCTGATTGTTTCCGCTATTGTTCCGCAAACTGAAGGAAATAGGTTGTTGCTACTGGTAAAATAGATATCACGTCCTTCGCATAGACGGAGTATAAGTATTTTTTCTAACTCGACTGTTAGATAATGTAAAGGGTTTTCCACTCGGTTTTCCATTTTCAGCGCTCTATATTTAAATAATAAATAATAGTTTAAAAAACTAAAAAAACACGCTTTTATATGCAACCGAACTAAAAATTAGAAAATAATTTTTCATTAAAAAAGATTGGCACTTCAGAGTGAAAAGCGTGGGGTGCTTAATATATTAAATGTTATAATTATTATATTTGCCAATATCTATGAGGGAAAAGTTATGAAAAAATAGTAAAATGCACCCCACGCTTTTACTCTGAAGTGACAATCTTTTTTAATGAAAAATTATTTTCTAATTTTTAGTTCGGTTGCATATAAAAGCGTGTTTTTTAGTTTTTTAAACTATTATTTATTTTTCATTTTTAGTTCGATATGCATGTATGTATGTATGTAAAAATGCTCCAGTTTATTCACTAAAAAATTCCTTCGCCATTTTGTCAAGAGTAGCTAATAAAAGCGTGTTTTCTTTAAAGTTCCTGAGAAAAGTTTGGGATGTTGCCAAAAGATGGCAACACAGGTGTTGTTTTTATAATATAAAAGAATTTTTTTATCCTGGCGATCGTAACCAGGATAACGGGATACTGTTTGCAGATTATTGCATTGTCATGGGTCCTTGATACGTGTGCAAAGTTTCAAAGAAATCGAATAGCTGGAAGTTGGTAAAAATTAGGCTCAAAGATTCCGTTACATAGATAGATAGATAGATAGATAGATGGATAGTTACAACCCAAGTTAATAAAAGCGTGTTAAAAATATAACAAATTATAAAAATTATATCGCAATGTCTGTATTCTTATTTTAAAGCATATTTAATGACATTAAATTTAAAAATTGCATTAGCCAAATGACCGCCACGGTTTCGCTGAGTCATTCGAATCCTAGATACCCAATTTTCGATGACATTCTGACACAAAATTTGCCCATTTTGCCCAATCCCACCAATAGTGCGAGTTGTGTTGGCCTTAGGGCGGTAATCGTTTGTGGTTTGTCCGCATATACTCGAGATTTAATATAGCCCCACAGAAAGAAATCCAACGGAGTTAAATAGCAGGACCTAGGTGGGGATACCATAAATTGAACGCAGTGCACGGAAGGTTTGCCGAACCGAGCACTGATTTTGATAATAAGTTTTAACGATTTCTACGCGTTGTTCAATCGTGTAGCGTTCCATGGTAAAATTTCACTACTGACTGAGTACTCTGCCGAAATAAAATTAACGGCTGTATCATTGTTGTCTTGGTCATGCGCTGTTGTCAAACATCAAGCGGTAAAAATGGAAAACCCTTTATATGTCGAAGGCAAATGGTTATTTTAGGGATATGGCTGTTGCCTAGGCAAATGCCCTAATTTCTATTTTAAAGCCATTAACCTAGGTCAATGCATTTGCCGTCGTCCTTGTTAGGCAAATGACTGTGATATATTTAATAATATATTAGGCGGGGACGTTCTCAGGGTATCTCATGTCCTTACTTCCCAAAACAAAACGGTACCATCCTCTAATCAATCCATTCCACTAACCAAAACTAAGTCCCGTTCAATAGTTTTTGATGACCAAAAAAAAGGTCCTCGCTATCCAAATGTCAAAACATCACCACTTTCTATATACCGCCCTTAATTTTTTACCTTTCCGCCCTTTATTTAACAGTGTTCCGCCACTGCAGCATTGCGACCGCACTTGCACCAACCGGTAGGCACTACCCTGATATTAGGCTTACAGTGTGTTTTGCAGGCTACAGAAATAAGTAAAAGCACGTGTAATTTGATTGGTTCGAAGCGATATAGACGGTCATGCAAAACTGTCACATTTGGGCGGTGATGGTTAGTTTTTTTTTTTTAATTTGCAATATTAAAAATCTAAAAAAAAGATTTAACTAACCAGAACCAACCATGACCCCCAATTTGACAGTTTTGCATGACGGTCAGGTTATGCAAATATTTTTATTTTCATTTGTCTAAAAATTGCTTAGGCAAATAAAATAAAATGCTAATTGTCTAAGTAAATACCATTTGAAAATAAAAATACATTATTTACCAGGCAGATGGCATTTGCCTAGACAGAAGCCATTTGCCTAAAGTAACCATTTGCCTGCGACATATACATTATTTATGTGATTTTAAACAGGTAATATGCTCCTTTACTTTACCCACAGTCCTTACCCACGACCATTACCCACAACCCGGACCTTTATAGGTGCGTAAATACAATAATTTGTATATGTTTTGAACAACTTCTCTCACAGCCAATATTATTAAGAAAAAAAGTACGCCACTGACTTTTTATAAAGTTTTAACACTTTTCTGATTAAATCAGATTTATTTTCCTCGTATATAGCTTCCTTTTCGAGAAAGAATATTAAAACCACTTTAATTTCTTTCAAAAGATCCCATAGACAACATAATATAAACAGCAAAAATAAAAATTAAATAATTGTTTGCCCTAAAATAAATAAGCAGTGGTATTTTTATCGAAAATGGCCTTTTTTTAGTTACCAAGTTGGCAATTTTTTTTTTAATTTTAGATTTTGTTTAATGCTGTTTATGGCTACTTTTAAGAATTACTTAAAGTCGCTTCAATTTGTTTTTATTGAAAATGAAGCGAGAAAAAAAACAGTAGCCTAAAAAGTTGCGTCTTTTATTCCTTATTCTAAAAAAAAACTAAAAATATAAAAACTTTAGAAAATTCATTGACGTACTTTTTTTTAATATTGGCTGTGGTGCCCACTGAAACGCCACTGGACCCACTAATGCTAATCTAGGTAGAGCTTTACAAGCGCCTAAGTACATGAAATAAATGTACCGAACTTCATCCCAATCGGTTAAAAAGGTTCTTAAAATATTTAACATATACTGATTTTGAAACAAAAAAAAATTAACGGGTTTTCTCTCAGAAAAGAGGCAAGACCGGACATATATTTACAGGGACTTTGTTTCAAAAAGACAAAAGAAATCAACCCTCTTAACTTTCGTACCGTACTTAGGAAACACCCTGTATAAAGAATAAAAATCCGTCGATAACGATTTACCCTGTACAACTGTACATAGAAGAAAGTGTGGCTTTAAAAATAAAAATGGCCATCTCCAATAATTATTTTCGCAAATAGTGCTTCGAATTTTTAACAAATTTAGTATTACCCTATGGTCCCATTCCCTATTACATTTATTTTAATACGTCCCTGTGCCGGTTGTTGAACCTTATGGTCTAACTCGGGTTATTAACTTATTAACTAAAACTACGTCCAGAGCCTCAAAAAGCATTATAAATATTTAACTAAGTTGCTGTTTCAGCGGCCTTAGGATTCGCCAGCTGAAAATGAAAAAACGAAAAAGAAACCAGGAAATTATCTTTTAAGTGAAAATTAAAATTAAACATTCCGGATTTAAAATTTAAAACAATTGCCGCAGTTTAAATGAAGTTGCAATTATTGATCTATAAAAGAAGGAAAAGATTTAAAAAAAAATTGTTTAAAATATACAGTCTCTAAAAGTTTGGTACAAAATGTTACCTTAAATTCCTTGAGCCCAAATGTAACGATCTAAGGCAATAAAATTAAAAATTCCACACCACCATTTTTAGCCAATCAAATATGTAATTTTAGTTGCGTTACCATGACAATCCAAGAATTTTTTTCTGCTGGGGTACCCTGGAGTGAATTATACTAGAAATTTTTTGACATAACCGTAGACTTTGTTTATTACGTCATACCTGTCATTTATATTCATAAATAAAGAAAATGTTATTTTCTAAGAGCTGTAGTATCTGACCATAACAGTGGCAACGCCAGGATTAACTAACCATAACCTCCCAATATGACAGTTTTGCATGACCGTCTGTAGCGCTTCAAATTACAGGTCCCTGTGCTTTTAGTGTAGTCTCATTTAATTTAATTACTTATACGTTCTAACAAAAACAATTATATTGGATTCATTGTTTGACCTTCTAACCAAATAATGAATTCTAAGAATAACAAAACAATATCTATTTTTATTTCTTTCTTATATATTTCTATTATTTAATAACTATAATTCTTTTTTAATCCAATATTAAAACATGTTTTTCTTCTAAAAATTTATATTTACCCCCAATTGTAACCTAAATCTCCCGATTTACTTCCCGATAAAACCCATCCGAACACGAGCTGCTGGTTTATCTTGAACGGAGTATAATTTTATGAAATATAACATTGTGGGTGCGAGAATTACGTATTCAGGAGACGATCTCTAAGTCAACTGTATCCTTGCTTAAGATTAAAACCTTGTGCTTAACCTCAATAGGAGATAAGCGATAAAATAGAAGAAACTTGTACTTGATGCTACAAATTGTACCTTTTAGAAAGTCTCTTATCACTATGAATTATAGGAATGTCGAACGTTTGTAGTCCGTACCTGAGCCCAACAGAGTTTTAAGTACGTAAATACATACAGGGTGTTTGAGAATAGAACTCTGATACTTAAGAGTTTAATAAACTTTAATCTTTAATATCATTTCTCCTTTATAAACGTATAATTTTGCGTTGAGAGAATTTTACTTCCATTTTGGCCTTCGTAAAGTAAGCACACTTTCGCCAGCTTTCGGAAAATGGAATCTAAAGAACACCAAAAAAACTGCTTTTTAGGTCGAGAGCAGGGCTTCCCAAACTATGCGTAACGACGCAGGGGGCGTCGTAGTTGCCTCTCAGGGGCGTCGCGTGTTAATGCGATTTTTTTAAATTGTGGTGAGAACTTTTTTTTCTCTTCACAATTATTTGGTGGGCACTGTATATAAAAATCTTTAAAGGAAGGTAGTTTAATTACCTAAATAAAATAAAATAAAATATTGTACCAAATAACGCACAAATATAAGTAGTATAGTACACAAGGTCCCAATTATCTATGTGATATCACTTTTAGTTTTAAGCTATGAAGTATACATAAAAAAATAAAATATTGTTCCAAATATTGTACAAATATACACATTAATTTGCACCCTCCAAAAGCCCACATTGATCTATCGCCCGAAGGGTTTATCAAGAAAACTATACTAAACAAAATGCCGATTACGTCTTGTGAAATCACTCTAAGGCAAGGTGCGCACTAAAATGGAAGGCAAGTGACGTAGCGGCCAGGTGGTGAGTCAATGTCAAATGCAATAATAAAACCTGTGTAATTAAATACAGAAGCACGCACTAAATTAAAATGGGAGCGAAATGGTGTTTGGAAAGTGTATAAAGCCAGTTGGGCACCACTTGGCTCCAAAATGCTTAATTTTTGGGGGCTTTAAATATTTATTTATTCACCACCTCGCTGCCACATTACTTGCTTGCCACTTCAGTGCGCGCCTTTCTTTAGTTTTAAAGCATGAAGTAAACATAAAAAAATAATAATAATGTACCAAACAATGTGGTGGGCACTGTATATAAAAATCTTTAAAGGAAGGTAGTTTAATTACCTAAATAAAATAAAATAAAATATTGTACCAAATAACGCACAAATATAAGTAGTATAGTACACAAGGTCCCAATTATCTATGTGATATCACTTTTAGTTTTAGGCTATGAAGTATACATAAAAAAATAAAATATTGTTCCAAATGGCACAAATTCGCACCTTCCAAAAAGCCCATATGGATCCATCATCAGAAGGAATCATTAAGAAAAATGTGCTAAACAACGTTCCGATTTCCCAATTACACAAAGTAGTCCATTAAATGTGCAAAAATTGGAATACTTTTTTATTTACAATTTGTCAGAAAATGTTATTGTTTATAAAAGTTGGCGCATAGTCCGAAATTATATTAGCAGTAGGTAGTTTTATTAAAAGTAAAATGGTATACGGACTAGGTCCAAAAAAGCAAAAAATGCTTACGAGTAAAGTACCGTTATTTAGAAAAAAAAAAGAACAAAATGTTAAATTAAAAAGTTATTTAAAATTAAAAGTTATGCTTAAATACCAAGTTATGGCCCACTTTTCAAATTTTTAAACTTTGTTGGAAAATTTTAAATTAACCCTGTATAATACAGATTTTTATTTACCTGATTTAATATTTCTTTAAAGCAGTTACTAACTGACTTTTAAAAAAATTTAATTAAATCATTTATATTTTTCAGCTACCGCTCATTTGATTTTTGTTGCAAGAATATTTAATAAGGCCCAAAAATTATACAAATATGCTTTTTAATAAGGCAAATATACTATAAATAATAAAATGCATATAAAAATTCCCTATTTACCTTGCAAAAGTTTTGTTTCAAATTTTGCTAAAATTGTAGAACAGATAACTTAAAATTAAAAAATAAATAAAAACTTGCAAACCATACTTGGTATATAGGCATAACTTTTAATTTTAAATAACTTTTCTATATAACAATACTTTGTATTTTTAGAAATAAGGGTATTTTACTTTTAAGCAGTTTTTATTCTTTTTGACGTACCCTGTATACCATGGAAATATTAATAAAACTAAATACTGCTTAAAGAGTTTAAGACCATGCACCAACTTTTATGAAGCACACCTAATGGACCACACTGTATATGTAAAAACTTTTAGTTTAAACTACGAAGTAGACCTATTTGGAAAGTACCAAATATTGCACAAATATAGACATCAATTTGCACCCTCCAAAAAGCCAGTGTGGAGCTATACTAAACAAAATCCCGATTATTTGCGTTGAAATCACTTTTATTTTTAAGGTTTTAAGGTATGAAGTACACATATAAAAATAAAATAATGTACCAAATAATGTACAAATGTTTGCACAAATTCGCACCTTGCAACAACCAGTTAAAAAGTTAACTTTTGAGGGATCAGGAGTGCTTTTGCTCTGCAATTTATGGCGCAAAGTTTGATGCACATCGTTGCGGCTGCATCGTGACGCAAATTTTATTTGATTAATTTTAGCAGACAACTTATAATCAAAAGGACAAGAAACTTTGGTAAAAGATTAAAAAGCTTATGGCGAAAAAAGTTCCGGGACTTAGTTGGAACTTTAAAACTATTAAATATCGACATCTTCAAAAATGTGGTATTTTTAAAATGTTTTTAAAAAATGGTTATACAGGGTGGTCGCCGTGGTATCCGAGATCTTTGGATATTAATTCTGTGACTAATTTAAGCAAAAATGATTTTATTCACCGTTTTTGGAATTCCTAACGGTTCTTAAATTATTTTGTTTTGAATTTGCCAATAAGTCGAGGCAGTGAACCAAAAAGTTCGGAATTCTTTAGGACATGACGGATCGGAATGCGGCATTTTGTATTCCCTTCCAAAAATTATTTGCCAAAAATGTCTTTAGGAAATGCTTTTTTGAAGATGTCCTTTGAAAAATTTAATAACTTTGTACATAAGACTCAAAACTGGCCAAAGTCGGGTACTCGGGGGTTTTAAGGTTCTGATCACGATTATGATGTTTAAATTAAACCCCCAAACACCTGGAGCTCAGGACGCCGACGAACGTCATCTTCCTGGATCTATCCTCCTTCATGCAGGGAAGAAGAAAAACTCAGCGCCCGGGAGTTTTTGGATCGTTAGATACAAATATCGCATCGGCAAACACCCCACGGACACCTGATGCGCCCTAACCTGAACGCGAACATAATCATTGAAATTTTTTTACAAGAGTGCCAATAACAAGTTGAATATCGTTATGGGGGCGTTTGATGTGAAAATGAATCCGAATTATATGTCGAAACCGACCTCCCGAACACCTGGTGCACCTGAACCTAGCCCTTAACATATCTCCGTGGCTTTTTCTGACAGAATTGAAAAGACCGAAAATTGAGCAAGAAGTCACAGAAACACTCGTTATCCAATAAAAAATTAAAAAGTTTGAAACGAGTTTGCATATTATAAAGTTATTTTTAATTATAAACATTTTTTTTTTAATAATAATTTTCAATATTGTCAAAAATAACGGTACTTCTTTCTTGAACAAAATTTAAATTTTATAAAATATAAAAAATATTAGTGAAAAAAATCTATCTGATGACTGCATTTTAGGTTTTAGACCATGCAGAACCTTATAAATAACTTTTATTCGGAAAATTATTAATAAAAAAGCTTTCCATATGTAGACAACTTAGGCAGACACACTGTATATTTTGCGATAAAAAATTTAAAAAAGTAATGGACTAAATTGATAAATTTACACCAGGTACATGAATTAATTCCCCCTTATCATATTACAGCAAATGAATAAAAGTAATGCAAATAAATTAAGACAGCCTTATGAAAATCCGTAAAGCCTATGTTGGAGCACATTATTAGCGTTCTTGATCTACTTAGCCATACATTTTCTGACACCGTCCTTAAAAGCTTTTCTTTCGCCGTTTTCCAAATGCGAATATCCAAAAAACACAAAGCGAGAGTGGTTTTTACAGAATTAAGGGCAATGCGAAAATGTGTACTTAAAACGAAATAAAGGATGTTTTAGTCGTAATATATGCCGCTCTAAAAAAAAACATTTTTTGGATGTCTGTCTGAAGATGGTAGAGAATGTGTGTATGACTTAAAAAAATTTACACTTCAATTGTCTTTAGCTTAATTTTGGCACAACATTTTGGGCAGTTCTATATCTGTTCGTGGCAGTACACGGACACAAGTGCTGAATCGCAAAGCCCTTAGCCCACAACTAGAGGTCATGTAATGGAAGATCCGGAAAGAACTCAGAGAATGGAAAAAAGGCAAAAAGAAACAAAGATTTATCTTTCAATTACCTAAGTACAGTAAAAGCTACGAGAGTTTGAAAGAACGAAGTCAGAATAGTCATTAACTTCTTGACACGACGCTGTCCATTGGGGTATTACCTTAAAAAGATAATAAAGACTGACACGCTGTAGATTTTGTGAGACAGGTCGGGTGAAACCGCGGAGCATGTACTATGCCAATACACAAAATTATGAACCTAAAAGCTAAAATATCTGAAAGAAGCATTCTTTACTTTCAAAGATAAAAAAAAATACTCATTCCCCGAGATACTTCCATGTCCGCGAAAAGTTTGGGAGCCCAGAGAAGCAACTAATGTAGGGTATCCACAAAAGATCTTTCTAGGTCGAAGTATGAAAAGGGGTAGCTTAAGCCGAAAGACCCCATTCACCACGACAATGTCTACAAGGGTGAAACGTTAACCCGTGACGAATCTAGATGCAGTCAAAGATGAAATGGCTAAATCAAAACTTTAGCATTGGTGTGCTTTATGAATGGTTGTTAAATAATGTTAATTTTCATACCTGTATTACTAAAAACAATACCATTAATTTTATTAAAAATCAGTTTCCTTAAATTTGCGATATCCTGAAAGAGGTTCTTGGTCAGACCCGTGGTCATAGGTTTCCTTTTGAAATTTTAACTTTTTTGTAGGTCTTTCTTAAGCCGGCTACAGACGACATGCCAAGGCTTCGCAAATGTCCGCTCGCTCAAAGATTCCCGCATCGTGAGTATGCAAAACATAGGCAAAGCAAAGTCAACGTAGGAATGCGGGAACGTTTGAACGAACGAACATTTGCCAAGCCACAAGAATAAATATATTAACCAGAAGGATATCTCGAAGGCGGCTTCTTTGATGTCTCCTAGCGCGTCTCATGACCTCGAACTGCATATTTTGCAGGCGTTTCATGAGCGTACCTAAGAAATTTACATGTTTAGGCGCCTATCTCTTAAAAATATATTTTAATATTATTATAATGCATTTTATAACATCTATGCAATCAAATAAAACAGATGCTTTAATAATATGTCGTATTGAGATATATTAATAATTATTATGAAATGTGTCTATTTATTTTCGCATATAACAATTTTTTTATTTTTCATATTTTTGAAGTTTCTATTTATCCATTTGAGGGTATGGAATAGTCTAACTGTAACAAACCATTTAATTAAATAACTAATTGGAAATTGTTCACAAGGATGTAAAAAACTATTTTTAAACGGTTTTACTTGACCTGTTTGTTATTTATTTGAAATTATTTTTTGGGTCAAATCTAGTAATTGAAATTTGACCCCCTTCCTGACGACCGATCGATCTGAAATTTGGTACACTTCCTTAGTCTTGATGACAATACAATATAACATATTCTTTATGATTGTAAATCCAACATGGCCGCCGATACAAAATGGCGGATTACATATTACTTTACTACAACCTCAATATGGGTATCAAATTAAAGGGCTTTATTGGTAGAATAGAACCCACTATGAAAAAAATGAAATCCAAGATGGCCGCCGCCACAAAATGGCGGATTATATTTTTTTTCACAAATACCTCAATATGGGTATCAAATGGAAGGGCTTGATTGGTAGAATAGAACCCACTATAAAAAAATTAAAATCCAAAATGGCCGCCGCCACAAAACGGCGGATTACATATTTTTTCTCACAACTACCTCAATATGGGTATCAAATGAAAGGGTTTGGTTGGTAGAATAGAGCTCACTATAAAAAAATAAAATTCAAGATGGACGCTGCTGCAAAATGGCGAATTACATATTTTCCACAACTACTTCAATATAGAATCGTTGGTTAGTTCTGGTTAGTTATAGTAAGGCGAACTCAATAGAATGAGAAGTATCAACTAACAACAAAACTAAAAACTTGAAAATAAATTATGTAAAAAAACTTTTTATGTTAAACGGTTTTATTGTACTAAAAGCTAAAAAATAATTCGGTAAGTCCTAGCTACCAGATCGCACCAATCTTCTCATCAATCTGGGGTATTGATCAGACAAATAATAAAATCGTTGGGCAATTGACATTTCTATCATAATATTTACTCTGGATACGCTTCAGTTTTTTAAAATATGTATTGTATAATTTACACAAGTGTCTATTTATTTTTCCATATGACAATTTTTCTATTTTTAACATTTTTGAAATTCTTGTTTATACATTTGAGTGTATGGAATAATCTAACTCTACCAAATAATTTAATTAAATAATTAATTGGAAAATTTTCACAAGGATGTAAAAACTAGTATTTTTGCAGATATTTTCAAACTTTTGAATTAATTTTTTTGTATTACAATACTTTCAAAATTTATTTGAAATAAAGTTTGGGTTGATAGGTAATTAATTACACAATTCACCGAAAAATCACTAAACAGAATATTATAGTCCAGAAAAATAAAACGTATCGCAATAAACTATATAAAATACATTGACCGTTACCGAGTCGTTGCTTCGCCTTTCACTACTGCACTGGCAATTTCGGTTTAGAATTTCGGTTTAGTAGCCCTCGAAGGTCACAGCCTGCGCCGCTCAAGGTAAAAGAGATATCCTTCTGGTTAATATATTTATTCTTGTGGCCAAGCCTTGGCATGATGTCTGTAGCTGGCTTAAGGTTCATTAATTCTTATATTTAAAGAACTTGTTGTATCGCTAATATACGCATCCCCACCACCACATCCACATGGTACCTGGTAGATGCACTATTTTTTTTAGAAATAATTTTAACGACTCACTGTATTTTAACTTCCATGACTGCCATTGTCATTTATGGCAAAGCTGCTCAACCTTATTAACAGTCGGGCCAAACGAAGGATTTAGAAATGAAAGGTTCTCAGAACATGTGCAATAAATCCCCAATATTAAAAATAGTAATTTATGTAACAAGTGCACAAAGTGATACTTTTTTTACGAATGGGAAGTTTGACAGCACGAGCCGTTAGGCAAGTGCGGCAATCCCATAAGTAAAAAAAAACTCTTTATACATGTATTACATACGATATTTTTCAACGACCGTATAAAAATTTCCCAAATTAGCAGTTTATACATGTTTTATTTATCTAAATTTATGATTTTAATTTTTCAGCACAGCCAATTATATTGCAACAAAAAAATCATAGCCTCTTTATTTTTAAGAGACAATTATCCTCATTATAACTATGCATTTATTATTTAATTTTTGAAAATTGTATGTACTTACTTTTTGTAGAAATAATACTAAAACAGTACAAATTCCTTTTTAATTTTTTAGTCATCTAAATTCATTAGTACTAATAATTTTCAATTATTAAATTTATTTGCAAACTGTCAAATTTTAAAACTAGTCACACATGAACTAAAAGAAAACATGACGAAATTAAAGGTAACTTGGCCGTTTGTTTCAGTTGATGTCCCGTTTACTGTTACCTTGCATAAATTGATATTTAGGTTTATTGTAATAGGCATTGAAACAAAACACTAATTTAAAGTGTAAAAAACAGCTTCGCAGTTTTAAAAAAGTTACGTTTTTAGCACTTTATGTAGTGTACTAAAATGGAGTACTTTAACTTCATGTTAAAGAACAGCCTTTTTTTAACGGTCGCAGAAAAATTAAATTAATACTTATTTTTATTTTTCTTAGGTAATATTTACCTAAAAAAACAAAGAGGCTCTTATGCTAAATGAAGAACCAATGTCAAAAAAGTCAAATAAAACCTTTCATACGCAGAAAACGCGGAAAGTCGGCAAACTCAAAGGCTTCGTATAATTTTTTATCTCTCTGTTCGTCAAAACCGGCTTAGTGTGAGGCGTGTACGGTTGTCACCACTTCAAACACGTATACAGGCGTACATACATGCTGTCGAAAGCTTGTCGAATCTCAGTCTCGTCGCTGTTTTACCGACCCATGTGCGGAGTGCCTTAAGGTTTAAAAAAACCTTTTTACAAGCATATGTTCAGTCAAAACTATTTAAAAACTGTAACGCCTGGTCAGTTATTGCTGTCATGTAAGTCTTCTTCTGGTGAAAGATTTAAGAAATCTGAAACATACATTTTTATTTATTTATTTACCTATCTAAATTTATGATTTTAATTTTTCTGCACAGCCTTTAAATTGCAACAAAAATCATAGCCTCCTTATTTTTAAGAGACAATTATCCTCTTTATAACTATGCATTTATTATTTAATTTTTGAAAATTGTATGTACTTACTTTTTGTAGAAATAATACTAAAACAGTACAAATTCCTTTTTCATTTTTAGTCATATAAATTCATTATTACTAATAATTTTCAATTATTAAATTTATTTGCAAACTTTCAAATTTTAAAACTAGTCACACATGAACTAAAAGAAAACATGACGAAATTAAAGGTAACTTGGCCGTTTGTTTCAGTTGATGTCCCGTTTACTGTTACCTTGCATAAATTGATATTTAGGTTTATTGTAATAGGCATTGAAACAAAACACTAATTTAAAGTGTAAAAACAGCTTCGCAGTTTTAAAAAAAGTTACGTTTTTAGCACTTTATGTAGTGTACTAAAATGGAGTACTTTAACTTCATGTTAAAGAACAGCCTTTTTTTAACGGTCGCAGAAAAATTAAATTAATACTTATTTTTATTTTTCTTAGGTAATATTTACCTAAAAAAACAAAGAGGCTCTTATGCTAAATGAAGAACCAATGTCAAAAAAGTCAAATAAAACCTTTCATACGCAGAAAACGCGGAAAGTCGGCAAACTCAAAGGCTTCGTATAATTTTTTATCTCTCTGTTCGTCAAAACCGGCTTAGTGTGAGGCGTGTACGGTTGTCACCACTTCAAACACGTATACAGGCGTACATACATGCTGTCGAAAGCTTGTCGAATCTCAGTCTCGTCGCTGTTTTACCGACCCATGTGCGGAGTGCCTTAAGGTTTAAAAAACCTTTTTACAAGCATATGTTCAGTCAAAACTATTTAAAAACTGTAACGCCTGGTCAGTTATTGCTGTCATGTAAGTCTTCTTCTGGTGAAAGATTTAAGAAATCTGAAACATACATTTTTATTTATTTATTTACCTATCTAAATTTATGATTTTAATTTTTCTGCACAGCCTTTAAATTGCAACAAAAAATCATAGCCTCCTTATTTTTAAGAGACAATTATCCTCTTTATAACTATGCATTTATTATTTAATTTTTGAAAATTGTATGTACTTACTTTTGTAGAAATAATACTAAAACAGTACAAATTCCTTTTCATTTTTTAGTCATATAAATTCATTATTACTAATAATTTTCAATTATTAAATTTATTTGCAAACTTTCAAATTTTAAAACTAGTCACACATGAACTAAAAGAAAACATGACGAAATTAAAGGTAACTTGGCCGTTTGTTTCAGTTGATGTCCCGTTTACTGTTACCTTGCATAAATTGATATTTAGGTTTATTGTAATAGGCATTGAAACAAAACACTAATTTAAAGTGTAAAAAACAGCTTCGCAGTTTTAAAAAAAGTTACGTTTTTAGCACTTTATGTAGTGTACTAAAATGGAGTACTTTAACTTCATGTTAAAGAACAGCCTTTTTTAACGGTCGCAGAAAAATTAAATTAATACTTATTTTTATTTTTCTTAGGTAATATTTACCTAAAAAACAAAGAGGCTCTTATGCTAAATGAAGAACCAATGTCAAAAAAGTCAAATAAAACCTTTCATACGCAGAGAACGCGGAAAGTCGGCAAACTCAAAGGCTTCGTATAATTTTTTATCTCTCTGTTCGTCAAAACCGGCTTAGTGTGAGGCGTGTACGGTTGTCACCACTTCAAACACGTATACAGGCGTACATACATGCTGTCGAAAGCTTGTCGAATCTCAGTCTCGTGGCTGTTTTACCGACCCATGTGCGGAGTGCCTTAAGGTTTAAAAAAACCGTTTTACAAGCATATGTTCAGTCAAAACTATTTAAAAACTGTAACGCCTGGTCAGTTATTGCTGTCATGTAAGTCTTCTTCTGGTGAAAGATTTAAGAAATCTGAAACACTTTCTGAAGAATTTTGTGGTTTCAAAGACAATTTCTCCGCCAAAAGGTTTTTGGAACAAAACATGATTTTGCAAGTTCCATCTAAAAATTGGCAGAATAACCAACTAGTTTAGTCAAACTGGTTATAAAGAAATTTAAAAAAATGTATAATGTGTTTTTGTTTGTAAAGTTGCAAGTGTACACTCTCTGGCTAGTAATTTAAGATTTAAAATATTGAGGTAATTCGTAACGTCAGCAAGAAATGAAAAATCGCTCAACCAGGATGTATTTTTCATTGAATCAGTTTTCAAAGGTAAAGCCCGTTTCTCCTCTAAAAGTTAAATGACCTGTTCTGTCAAGTCGAATGAATTAACATGTTGCCACTTCGTGCTTAGAGCAGCTGCAAGTTTGATGGTACTTATTAATTTGGTGGGTATTTAAGGACCGCTGACCTCGGGTTAAACTTGATTTATAGTATAAAACATATCAAAAATATCATTAGTTTTTTTTTTGGTCTTTAAATGTCTATAAAAAGCGTTTTTGCATATAGAGAACAAATTTAATCTGAATAAGAGAGTATTACCGTTGTCAGCACAAATAACAATGGGCCCAAAACTCTATATTACATAAGTGATTTATCGTTAAATTGACGAATGACAAATCCAGCAAAAACAAAATATAGGAATAAGTTTACCTAAAAGTTTTAAGAGTTTCCTTGTCCTCCTTTACATATTCCAGACACATAAATAAATCCCGAAAAGAATCGTAAAAGGGTACAATGGCAAGTGATAAATTGCAACAGTTTGTATGGCAAATATATGGAAATCGTAGAAGAGTAGTTCTACGAAATTGGCATATTTTAGTAACAAAGGCAACGTCAACATTTTAGTTTTAATATTAAGGCTTTAAAAAGCCCAAGCTTATAGGTCAGTTTCTAGGTAATTATGAGAGAACAAAACAGTTTAAATTGCGTATCCCAATCCGATCGTAATGCGCTTGTGCAGAAGCGATACGTTAGTTACAATCCGTTACGTTAAAATTATCAATACGGCACACGTATCCATATCGCGATCGGTAAGTAACATATCCCGACTTTGGTGCGTCAAAATTAGAAAAGAAGATTCATAACCAAAAAATTTGATTAATAGATTGATTGATTGATTAACAAGTGAGATAAAAGCTAAAAGTTATAAATGACTGTATGTGTCTATTGTCCCTCGTTGCGTATACGGATAGGTATTATTGTGCTCATTAATTTATGGTGTTGCTTTTTGTCTCTATTTACAAACCGGACGCATCGCCGATTTTATTGAAATTTAGTATACGGCATTTTTTTTGAATCTGAAAAAAAATTGTTGGACACGTTTTGTTTTCGAGATATCCATTATCAAACTTGAATTTAATACTAACCTAAATTCACCATACTTCCCCTTGTATTTACACAATTCTTGAGTTTTTCCCAAAACTGGCACCCAATATTTGATTTCAACCTATTAAAAATCCATTTTTTATTTATTTTACCCATTTTTTCATAAAATTCTAAAAGTTCACGTTCGGTAATTTTAATCATAGTAGCTATAAGTGCCAATTTAGCTTTGAATCAAGAATTGTTCACAAAAGAAGAAAAACGCGGCAAATTTGCTTTACAAGTTTAATGATAGATATCTTGAAAACAAAACGTGTCCAACAAAAAAATGCTTGAGATTCGTGATCTGCGCCCCAAAAAACCCTCGTATACCAAATTTCAATAAAATCGCCGATGCGTTCGATTTGTAAAGAATTAGGGTTTCTAAAAGAGGTTTTCTAGTACGTACCGTGAATATACAGGGTGTCCAAGAATATGTAGGCAATCTTTGGGATTCATATAGAACACATAAAAATAATATGACAAATTCATATAAAATATTTTCTTAAAGTCCCTCTTTACAGAGATATGTGTCCTTAAAGGGCGCCACTGAAAATCGGTTTTCTTAAATAACTTTTATATCACTTAGTATAATAAAATAATTGTTTAAAGTTATTTTTTAATACGAAAATACCAGTTAGAACTTCTTAAAATGTTATCCTAGTAAAACATGTCCCTGCTTTAGTTCGCCAGGGGCGGACTAAGCCTTACACAATAGTACTTATTATTTTTACACCATGTATAATAAGAGAATAAAAATATTATTAAAATATTATTTTTATATAGCTTAAACCTTTAGCTAAAAAAAAGGTACTTGATATCGATAAAGTGAAGCGTTTTCGAGAATAACAACATTTTGATTAAATACGGTTGTAATAATTTTGATTGTCGGTTCGACATAGGCTCCCTCTTATTTTGTGATTTTTTAGAATTAAATAATGAAGATTATAGGCACCCTCCACAATGCTGCAACATTATTTTTAAGTTTCGTGAAAATAAAAAAATATCTATTTTTATAAGTTTTTTTAGTACTATTTACAACAGAATAACCCAATGTTTTTAGATGTTCCTATTAAACAAAAACTTGTTTTTGTCAAAAACGCTTTATTTTATCGGCATCTTACAGGAACTACCTTTTTTTAGCTAAGGATTTAAGCTACCCAAAATGCTTACTTTCATTTACATTTCTTTATTATACAGGGTGTTAAAATATTTAACACTATTGTGTAAGGGTTAGTCCGCCGCTGGCGAACTAATGAAGTGCAAATGTTTTACAAGGTTACCATTTTAAAGAGTCCTTACTTGTATTTATATATTAAAAAAAATCATTATACCAAGACCTATAAAAAGTTAATCAAGAAAAACTAATTTGCTTTGCTTACCTATCTTGACAATGTGTTTTATTTTCAGGAGGCCCCAGGGCCTTTGCTTACCTAGCTCCGCCACTGTTTCAATCATTCCAATGCTGATAAATAAAAAGCAATTAAAAACTTTATGACGCCGATCAACATTTAATTAGTGCAAGCCAAATAAAACAAGCTATTTTACCAAAATAAAACAAAAGCAACGTAACGATTATGCCATTTTACGATACAGTCAACATTTAAACAGTTAATACTGTCATTTGTAAACTTTTGCGCCAATTTTATTACGTCAATATTTTTAAAACTACAGCTAATTTAAAATTCCAATTTCCTTTTAAATAAAACTTTAAAACAAAATGCTGTTACGCAAACGTTGATGTCGTTTTTATTATTTTCAAAAGCCATGGCGATGTTTATTTTGTACACAGGAAAAGATGAATAAGCTTGTTAAATTTAAAATGCATATAAAAGTGAATATGTGCAATATTTTTCAAGTGCTGTTAAATGCAAATAAAACCAACATTGCTCAAGCGCGGGTCTAATTAAAAATACATCATTTTACTAATGCATATTGCAAACTTTTTTTGATGGTTATATCGCAGTTTTATAAAAGAAATATTGTTTTTCAAAGCACTTTTTATCGCAATTAATGCAGCTATTCATACGTAATAACTATTTATCAGACATTTCGCATGACATTTAATTTCGACAAAAAAATCTATAGTAGATCCTCTTTTCTTCATAACTGGAACATCAACGGCCTTCTTTCTTTCACAACAAATTTCATTCATAGTTTTGCGACGATAGTACCCTCCACACCAGTTTTCAGGTTCCTAAACCAATCTCTAAGCCTGACTTAAAGAGCAAACGCAGAGCGATGCAGATATCCCTTTCACGCAGGACCTTAATCTAATATTGGATTAGGGCGTCAAAATTCTCGTCCAATTTAACGCATTCCAACACAATCATGTTCCATGGTGCGAAAAAAGTAATCAATTACTTATAAATAGATAGATAGATAGATAGATATATTATCTTAAAATACTCAATATGTACAAAGGGGTCATTTTCTTATGAGCGGCCAAGGTATGCAGAGCAAAGACATATTTAATCTTGTGGGCGTCACATATGAGAATGACCTCAACTGGCATAAACACATTATATTTAAAGCCACGAATCCTTTTAAAAAGCTTGGATTTCTCTTTTGAGCAAAAAGTATTTTTTCCATTCTAATTTATACACTTCCAAATCCGAACCCTGTTGGAATATTGTTCTTATTCATATCTGGTGAATGACATCACCCACAACACCGAGCATTTATTTGATTCCATTCAAAGAAGAGCTGTTCGCCTTATTAATGATCGTTTGCAGTAAAAAAAGCCCCTTAATTTTACAATACATAACTAAATACTTTATTAGTATTTAGCAAATTTTTGTCGCCGCGTGCAAATGTCTCTGCTACACCCCCGTTAGAAACGACCCTGATCCTTTGCTTACAAAAAGGCTTACTTCTCTTGCCCATCGTCGAGCTTTAAGGAACCTTTCGCTTTTTAATAAGTACTTTTACGGCTTCTGCTCCAAGGAATTGTCCAGTATAGTTCCACTACTTGCAGCTCCCAATAGAGAGACTGGTGGCGCCGCACGTAAGCATCCCTATACGGTCAATTGGACATGCCCCGAACTTCTCACTTTTTCGGTCTTTTATTCCCAGAGTTTTTAGAGTGTGGAATCTGCTGCCCGCAGAGGTCTTTTTATTTCTCTCCCAATCTTTAAGTATTTAGGTCCCGTGTAAACAAACTTCCTCTTACCTTGCTAAAGACACCCACAGTACGTTAGTATTTAGGTTTTCAATCCTCGTGGATTGTCCAAAGATAAAAAGAGTTTCTAGGTAAACCTAGATCGTTGCACTTGATTAATTCAAAGCTTTTAGCCACGTCTGGCATGATGAGCTACTGAACACACTTGCTTTCTACGATTTTCCAACTAAACTTCGTTTCTGGCATATCAGTTTTCTTTCTAACCGACGTATATCACTTATTGTGGATGATTACTTTTTGGGCTTTTGTCAGGTTAATGCTGAGGTGTTTCTTCTTCATATCAACGCCCTTCTCCTTTCCCCAATCATTTTTTTAAATCTTGAGACAGCACACGAAATCTTACGTCTAAGTACCACAGTACCGTGGGTGTTGGGTTATTAGTTGTTTAACCCATTTTTCCCGTTCCGTCAACGTTGTCCAAGCACTAAAATGTGCAGTATTGGCATATCACAGCACATTTTAAACAACGCGGTAGTGCCACCACGGAAGTTATTTTTAAATAACTACTACCTAAAAATGTGTTCCCGGCTGGGGATTCGTTCTCGAACCACCTGTGTACGGTCTAAGTACTCCAACCACTACGGTTCCGGCGAAGACATTCATAGTGGTGCTGACCATAGTATTTTTTACTCCAGTGTTTGTGTAACTAAACCAATCTCTCACCTAACTTGAAAAGGAAACGCAGGGCGCAGATGTCTTTTCGCAGGACCTTAATTTAATATTGAATAGCTGCGATATTCATCCTTAAGTACAGATGACCTTTAAGGTGATACGTTTAAAAATTTAAAAATAAATCGCAGGCGTCAGTATGACAAGACTTTTAAGCAACCTAAGTATAACATCCTAGTCCTAAACTATAATAACTGTACCCCGTTTAGCTGTATTACAAATCAAAAACTTATGAATTCAGATGGCATCATCCTCTACAGTTTGCTTTATACAAACAAAGCACCACTTTTCATCTCATTTCCTTCGCTTCTGCTATATTTTTATAAGCGAGAACTTTTATCGTTTTTATTTTGCCCATCTCACGAACATTGACACTGGATTTAACAGTACAAGTTGTGCAAATTCATACATTATGTAAAGTAATCTAACGTTCAACGAATGAGACAAAAGGGTTCAACAACATTAGGTGGCGTTTTTCGAAAAGTAAATGTCGGTGCCACGTCAGTGAGTTGAGCTAATATTTCTCTTTGCTGGGAGCTTTCTTTACAAGGGTGTATTGATTAATTTTTATCCATGAGAAACAATTTAAAAATTAAAATAAAAATTCATTATATTTTATAAAATAAATAAAAAGAATTTTCTACTGTCGCAATAATAGTAGGGGCCCAAGAGGAATATTGCGCGTTACTCGAACGCGTCGGAAAATTATATGGAGAAAAACCTTGTTCCCTTTGTATTTGTATATATATATATATATATATATATATATATATATATATATATATATATATCTTTTTACATAATATTTTTCTGGGGTATGTAGTCCTTATATATAAAAACTATATATAAAATTTTTGCATAAATGCAATTTCT
Organism: Listronotus bonariensis; assembly: GCA_014170235.1. NCBI lineage: Eukaryota > Metazoa > Arthropoda > Insecta > Coleoptera > Curculionidae > Listronotus > Listronotus bonariensis. The sequence continues at coordinate 86,573 of JACEGR010000667.1, forward strand.
ATTGACGTTTCGGCTGGCATCCCAAGCCTTTATCAAAATAAAATGGTCAAAACACTGCAAATAATATTCTAAAATTGGGTGGTACAATATAACAGAAAAATCGCTTACCTTAAAACATAGTACAAAACAATTGTTACACGTCAAATTACATTAAAACAATGTCAATTAAATCGCACTGTAAAATGTAAAAACAAAAACAAACACCATCCTTTTATCACTGGTGGTATACATACACTAATACTACATCGATATATATAGGTATTCCATATTTTTTACCTTTTCAGATATACTTAATAATATTTCATTTTAATCTTGATTTGTGTTTTTTTTTTTTGTAAACTTAAAAACTTATTATGTATTAAATAATTTTTTTAAAAATAGTAAGGAAGTTTATAAACAGGAAAGAAACTATTTTAAAAGATCATTATATACCCTGCTCAAAAATCTTGTATCAGCCTTTGAGTTTATGGCGTTCTTTTTGTGCTGTATTTCTATCATTTCATAGAATTCTGTTTTCTTTGAATGGTTTTCTGTTTTTAATATTTTTACTTCATTAAAATTAAAAGTATGATTGGTTTCAGTGGCATGGTTTGTTAGCACTGTTTGGTTTTTTTTTGTCATATTTGTTTTTCAGTTAATTGGATTTTTGATGTATTGACTTGTTTGCCCAATATAAACAGCATTACAATCGTTACAAGGTATTTCGTATACGACATTGCTTCCTTTTTCTTTTGGAATTTGTGATTTTAATTTTGAATAATTTGAGTTTAGAAAGTTATGTGCTTTATGACAAATTGTAATGTCTTCATTTTAAAAATATTTTTTAGATTTTGTGACAGTCCTGGTATATAAGGTAGTGTTAGATATTTGGTTGATTTTTGTTGTTTTATTTTTTGGTTACTGTCTTTGTTATAAAATCTGTTAATTCGTTTTTTAAAAATTGAGTTTAAAAAAATTATTTAATACATTATAAGTTTTTTAAGTTTACAAAAAAAAAACAAAAATCAAAATTCGTTAATTTATTAAGTATATCAGAAAAGGTAAAAAATATGCAATACCTATATCGATGTCGTATCAGTGTATGTATACCACCAGTGATAAAAGGATGGAGTTTGTTTTTTGTTTTTACATTTTTCAGGGCGATTTAATTGACATTGTTTTAATGTAATTTGACGTGTAACAATTGTTTTGTACTATGTTTTAAGGTAAGCGATGTTTTCTGTTATATTGTACCACCTAATTTTAGAATATTTAGTTTGCAGTCTTTTGACCATTTTATTTTGATAAAGGCGTGGAATGCCAGCCGAAACGTCAATAGACATTGCATTTATGCAAAAAATTTTAAATATAGTTTTATTAAAAGGACTACATACCCCAAGAAATGTACAAAAAATTTATATATATATATATATATATATATATATATATATATATATATATATATATATATATATATATATATATATATATATGTATATATATATATATATATATATATATATATATATATATATATATATATATATATGTATATATTTTAATATTGTAATAAAACTCCGTAGCTGGGAATTTCCTGACGTGAGATGAGCTATTCATATCTAATCTTAATTTTTAGGTGTTAACTAGAGGACGCTATCTACACTATTTTGAATTTCTCTAGAATGTCGCGACTTTTTGCGCCTCCCTGTAGGTATGATTCGAGTAAAATATTAGATTCTCCAATGTTTTTTACACAAAAAGGTATAACTTGTTAAAATCGCTCTAAGCAACCGTTTTCTAAAGGTATTACTTACCGTTTATACCTGGCAACTTTCAAACTGATACCTCGTCAGTTTTCACATAAGGAATAGTTACTACATAGTTTAATTTAAGTTATTGAATATATGTCAAAATGCTTCGTTTAAATAAAAATAAACATTTAATGTAGGATTTTTCTGTTTATAATTTTGTCCAAATTTTGTTTATAATAAGTAATAATGTTTTGTTTATCTTGGAATTCGATTTGTGTCAGAACTGTAAAGCCACCAGCTTAAAATTTGCAAGTTGTAAACAGTAATACCTACGCACTTTAAACCTATTATTTTTACCAAATTAAACATTTTTTGCTGCTAATCCTTAAAGAGAAATATTGGATTTTTATATAGCAAAACACAGCGGGAATCCAATAGGTAACAGAAGACAAAAATGGATATCTTATTTAAATTTAAAAACCATTCATCAGATTTGAATAGCTCATGTCAGAAAACCACTATATGCCGTAATTTAATATATTTAAAATTTAATAAATATTAACAAAATAATTTAAAAATTGTTTGTTATTTGACACACTGTATCTCAGTTAATATTAACTTTTATGCTAGAATAAGTTTAGGCGAATTACAATATTTTAACTCCAGTTAAATTTTGGCTCAACTTGGGAACCACCCTGTAGAAAAAAAACAAAACGGTTTCGGCCCATCCCAGTCAGTATTCAATATATATTGTCTGCTAAGTAGTAACTACGAGAGGAGACACAATCTATTTTATTAAATGTTTTTTTAGCCTTTAATGACAACATCCACACTGTAAATAACTTTTTAATTAAAGCCTCAATTTGTACTTCTAAAAAACGACAAAACGCGATAAGAGACGAAGTAAACGAAGATAAATGGTTTTCCTTTTACATTTCATAATAAAACTTTAAGACGGCCCAGACAATATAAAAGAAAACTTAAACAAAAGAAAAGTTTTTATATTTTCAGGTTTAAGGAAAGATTGATAAAGAAAACCAACGAATTTTTATGTACATATTTTGTTCTACGAAATTTTTAATTATATTGAAAGTTACCTAATATACTCTGTTAACTATAAATTGAGAAAAACACCTGCACAAAAAATGTATTTCATTGGTTTAAAAAGTCAAAAAGCCTAGTTATTACAATAATAAAATTATTTCATTGGTTTAAAACTAAAGTAACCGCAGTTAGTTAATAGGTATTCATTATCAATTATTTATAGGGCGAAAGTATAGAATTAAACAAGTATACACTGTATAAAACAACTAATTACCACAAATTAAAATATGCAGTTTTAGACAAGTGCCAAAGCCTTAAAAACGTAAAAAGTAAAAAAAAATAATAGTAGAATAAAACTTATTGAAAAAGGTAGAGAAAATGACAAAAATTAAAAAAAAATCCAAGCGATTTAAGATCGGAAAGGGGCAGAGGAGGGTTTAGGTGAAAAATACGGTTTTTGATTTCCTATAAAAAAAAAGTTAAATGGAAAGTAAAAAATGAGTAGGTCAATCAGGTTTGCTCACTGGACATGCTCCAGTAAAAGAACATATGAACAAAATGGGGATTATATCAACGGAGATCTGAACTGCCCACATACTGTCAGAGTGCAAGCCATTGGATCACAAAAGACAGACAATCTTGGTAGATGTGCCCCCGACAAAATACACACACCCAGCAAACCTTACCGCCTTCTGTAAGGAACTATTGTACTAAAGTGGGTAGAATATAAATTATGTAAAAAAAACATTATTTGTTAAACGGTTTTATTGCACTAAAAGCTAAAAAATACTTCGGTAAGTCCTAGCTACCAGATCGTATCAATCTTCTCATCATCTCTCATCGTATTAATCAGACAAATTATAAAACCGTTGGGCGTCGCGTATCCAGAGTAAATATTATTATAGAAATGTCAAGTGCCCAATGATTCTATTGTTTGTCTGATCAATACTCCAGATTGATGAGAAGATTGGTGAATTCTGGTAGGTAGGACTTACCAAATTATTTTTTAACGTTTAGTACAATAAAAGCGTTTAACATGATTATTTTACTTGATATAATTTATTTTCAATTTTTAGTTTTGTTCTTAGTTGATACTTCTCATTCTATTGAGTTCATTTAATGCCTTACTAACCAGAACTAACCAATGATTTAATATTGAAAAATATGTAATTCGCTACTTTAGTGGCAACGGCCATCTTGGATTTTTTGTATAGTGAGTTCTCTTCTGGCCTTTTATTTGATACCCATATTGAGGTAGTTGTGGAAAAAATGTAATCCGCCATTTTGTGGCAGCGGCTGGATTTTAATTTTTTGATAGTAAGCTCTATTCTACCAATTAAGCCCTTTCATTTGATACCCATATTGAGGTTGTAATGAAGTAATATATAATCCGCCATTTTGCATCGGCGGCCATCTTGAATTTACAATCATAAAGAATGTATTTTATTGTACACCGGTTAACTTAAGTAAAACCGTTTAAAAACGGGAGTAGGGTATATTAGGCTTTTAGGCTGCAGCACCACCGGTCATGCAGAGGGTTCGAAAAAAACAAAACCTGCCTTTTATAAACCCCATTTAGAACTGCCCAGTAGAAAAATAAACATTTAAAAAAATTACTTCAACATCTCTTAACAAAGAAGAGTAGGTATGATACACAATATTTATTATATTATGTGACAAGCGAAAACTCTGCCAAATCATCGATTTTTCAATAAACACGGCATTTCTTTGTTCTCGTCTCTTTACCTTTATTTCTAATAGCATACACGTCCAATGTAAATAGTTTTTATCCATTTGCAAAGCTCTCGATTCATTGTCACCGAAAAATATCATATGACGAATAAAGAAAAAGGTTATTTCATTACTAAAATCTGTGTCGATATTTATAGCAATATTTTGACTTTCAATATGAAAAGACTCTACCTTTGTATTTATGAAACAGGATAAATAAAATATATTAAATTCTATCTACAATAAGTTAAAATTTCTTGATCGGACCACTAAAAATCGACAATTTGATTTGTATGTATCTATTTACATATTTTGGAAGCTTCATAGGTTGAAAATAATACTTCTGAACGGTTTTGTTAAAATTTTAGTTTTAAAAAATTAATGAGTGATAAAAAGTTTCGAATAATTTTTTTGTAAATTGCAATATATCAGCAAATAATTACTGGATATTTAGGGATTGGTGTGTGCTAAGGAATAGTAGAGGAACAGCAAAAAATTATTCACGTAAAAAAATAATTTCTTATAAATAGTTAGTTTTATAGTAAATAAATGGAAATTCAGCTAACTTCTCGGTGTTGTGAAAATTCTTTAATCTATTAACTAAATCATGGCGCAATAAAATGTTGGTGTTCTCTTACCAGAAAGAAGATAGAAACGCTATAATGCGCCAGACACCGGTTTTATTTAGCCTGAAAAACCGCAGAAAGTAGAAGTATGTGTTTAGCGTAAGACACAGCACTGGACAGCGTGCCCGCCTTGGTCGCTGTTTAGTACATTCAATTGCTAAATGCAGTAATTATACGCTAATACATTGTAATTTACAAAAAGAGTACTCAAAATTTTTAATCGTTCAACGAAATGTTTAAAAAATTAAAATTTTAAAAAACCATTCTAGGGGCATACCTTTCAACCTATAAAGCTACCAAAATATTTTGGTAGATACTTTATTCAAATGAAATATTAGCTTTTAGTGGATCGCTTAGAAAATTTGACTCAATACTATTTATCCCTAAAAACACTCCACTACTAAAAATACAGGGCGTCCCAACTCTTTTTATACACGAAAGATTTTCGCCCCTGTACGAGATACGAAAATAAATTTTAAATAAAAAATGTTTACTTAATTACACTTACTTTATTGAGAGTATTAGTTAATGTACAAGGTGTCTCAAAAACAGCATTTTTATTGTCAAGTATGTTTTCCTAAATGAGACACCCTGTATATTTTAACAAATTTTTGATGTAGTAATTAATAATAATTATTAAAAACTACATCAAAAATGTATAACGCACTATGTCAACCAGTTTTGGTTTTTAAATTATATTAACATGTTGATATACTTATTAACAGTTAAAAGTAAAAAACATATTAATTAGATGTTAATTACTTTTAAATCATTCTGTCAGTCTCAAAGTGACAAATAATATGGTAACATGTAATTAATTCCATTGTAAAAACTCATAATAGGTAAGTCAGCTATTTAGTTTATTTTAGATACAGATTTACTTACTTAACCTAAAAACCAGCCATAAGTAATTGACGTATTGGTTTTGGGGCAAGTAAGTAAATATGTGTCCACAATAAACTAAGTTACTGATATACCTATTTTTAGTTCTTAAAATGGAAAATATTTATTTACATGTTATCATATTATTTGTCACTCTGACACTGACAGAATTATTAAAAATAATTGGAACCAAGGGTTGGCAAAATTGGTCGTTTCTATTGGCTATCTCAGTTATTACTGGAGCTATTAAAAAACCGATGTAGGTGTTATGAACTCGATTTTGGAGAAAGTTATAATGGCGTAGTTGGAATTTTAATAAAATGAATATCTAAGAAATACGAGGGGAAATTAAAAAAATGACGTTTTTGTCTTTACCCTATATATAATATAAAAAATAGCCAAAAACCCTAGAGACAATTGTTGTAGAACTTCTACCTTGAATCTACAAATAGTATTTAATTTTTTATACCGGTTAGCGTTAAAAGGTTACGATGTCAACTTGATGTTTTTCTTATGAAACACCCTGTATATTTTTTTACTAATAAATAGTCCTTGTCCCTACGATTACAAATATAACATCGTATCATTATCTCTTGTGGTTTTTAAATATTTGAATTTTAATATTTGTTTTTGAGCGTACCTACTCTCAACACCATTTTTTACAATATTTTAAATTATTAATAAAATTTAATATTTATTATATTTTTTGATTTATACTAACCTAAATATGCTTTTAAAAGTATAACCACACACTTCTGTGTTTTAACTTAAATTTTAAATGTGGTAGACAATGGTTTGTCTAAAAACTGAAACACTTACATTTAAAAATGGGCAGAGATAGTGTCCTACCGTTGTGTGTTTCTAACGTTTCAAAAAAAAAAACAAATGGTGTGTTTTAAATACAAAATAAACTGTATAGTTTTACTGTTTCCTTAAACAAACCGGCTGTGAGGTTTGGCCTGAAATATCATATTTGATTCAGCTTTTCCAATATAAGTTTTGGCATTTTTCCCGTACAGACTCGTGCCTTGAAAGTAGATTGATAAATTATTTCCATATATATATTTACTGGTAGGTTGGTTTATGCTTTAAATTATTGAAAAATAAAAACTTAAAATAGTAACTAACTGTAGCCAACTTGCCAATCAAATAATTTTACATAAAACATCTTTTTAGTGAGCACATTACCACAAGACGCGTATATGTAAGTAAAATTATGATATTCATATGTACGAAATAGGTATTTTCAGATGATTTATAATAAAATTATACAGTGTCCTAAAATGGGAAAAGTTGTGGGCCATTCAACCGTTAATTTAATGCCGTTTTGATGACGGCTGTTATTCAAAAATTTTGAAAACTGTAAAAACATTATCAGGGCAACTTTTTAAGAGCAATGTATTTGTGTCTCCCAATTTTAATTTTTCGGTTTTGACAAATTATCATTAACTTTTTTAAGTCAGCCATTTCTTTTTTTTTTAATTTTAGACAACGTTTTTCCCCGTTAAGATAATATATAACACTTTATAGACATTTTATTTTTTTCTTTTTGTCAAAAATCCTCAAAATTAATTTTTGTCCGAGTTGGCCATGACTACGGATGCCATTAGCTCTAGAAAGAATGGCAATCAATTTAAATTAAGGTTCAATGTTAAAAAAGTCAATCCAAGTTTATTTATAACTTTAATAGACTTATCTACCCAAACAAAGATGGATATTTACTTTGTGTGCATTGGCATAATATCAAGCTGTAAAATTTCTTCGTGAAATGGATGTAAGTGCTTAAAATCATATATATTTGTTTCATTTTATTATTCATAACATACAGGGTGGTCATTGTTAAGTCGGCACTATTGCTAACTTTCTTATTAGTGGAGAAACAAAGTTGGTTAAATTAGTTAAGTTGTAGTATTTTTTCTGCTGATTAACGTGCTGCCAACAAAAAAAAACAATTGAACATAAGGTTTTTGATTTCTTGCAAAAAATGTACTTTTTTAATGGAACACTCTTTATTATTATATTAACAATCGAAGGATCTATTAAAGACCATAAAAAAGTCCCCATGTGTTTTATCCAAATTTTTATAGCTTTGAAAATACGGCAATTCCCAGGAATTTGATAGTAAATTAAACTAACACCCCTATATTGCATCACCATTATATAGATATTTTAAGGAGCTTTAAAAAATACCTTTGGTATGTCTATCACTTATAGTTTTGAAAATATGGCCATCTATATCTGAAAATTAGGTTAAATTTTCATTATCTCTACAGCTCCAAGCTATAAGCACTAAGTTTAGTGTCGAAGATAAAATAGACATTACATCTATCATATTTTAGATTTGAATGGCCATATTTCTAATAAATAATAGTTTAAAAAACTAAAAAACACGCTTTTATATGCAACCGAACTAAAAATTAGAAAATAATTTTTCATTACAAAGAGTTTGTCACTTCAGAATAAAAGCGTGGGGTGCATTTTACTATTTTTTCATAACTTTTCCCTCATAGATATTTGCAAATAGAATAATTATAACATTTAATATATTAAGCACCCCACGCTTTTATTCTGAAGTGACAAACTCTTTGTAATGAAAAATTATTTTCTAATTTTTAGTTCGGTTGCATATAAAAGCGTGTTTTTTAGTTTTTTAAACTATTATTTATTTTTCATTTTTAGTTCGATATATTTTTTATTATGGAATCCTTGAAGTAATGGTGCAACTAACCCTATATTTTTATTGTTCATAAAATTGAACACTCATGGTGCAACTAACCAAATTGTGTAAAAACTAAAAAATTTCTTCTTCATTTAATAGCAAAGTTTGAAATGTTGCCAACAGATGGCATCCTAGGTGTTGTTTTTATAATATAATGGAATTTTTTTCCTGGCGATTCAAAAAAGATAATGGGATACTGTTTTTAAATTATTGCATCTTCATCGGTCCTTGACACGTGTGCAAAGTTTCAAAGAAATCGAATAGCTGGAAGTTGGTTAAAATTAGGCTCAAAGATTCCGTTACATAGATAGATAGATAGATAGATAGTTACAACCCAAGTTAATAAAGCGTGTTAAAAAATAAGAGAGACATATCAAATGGGGTTTTCTCTTAAATCTTTTTAAAATATCTATTTAATGGTAATGCAATATACAGGATGTTATATTTTTAAAATGCTAGTTATTGAAAATTAAATATAACACATGAGGACTTATTTTAATGTTCTTTGATAGATCTTTCGAATGATGATACAGTGTGTCTAAAAAGTTAGAACCATATGGAAAACTTTTTATTTTTAATTTCTCAAAAAAATTATTCCTGATAAAAGTCTCTGCATACACCGAAACTCACAAAACATTGATCAAAATTTAAATAAACCAAAGCGTATACAAGGTAGGTGAAAATTAATGAATATGACGCAAGAGAAAACTACCTTTATTTTTAAATTTAGAGAAAAATTATATTTGAAAAACTTGTTTAAAAAGTAAAAGTAATGTCATTTTTTAAAGCACAGCCTCCTATTAAAAAATTAGAAAAAAACATACTTTTTCTACTTACCGTATAGAGATTAGATCAAATTAAATTAACTGCAGTAAAACTAAGTTATCCTTATTGCCCTTAAATTTTTAAAAATGTCAAAGCTTTGTTATTCTTAGCATTTAGATACATTTAAATCACTTTAAAAAACAAACGTACATTTTTGCTTTTTAAAAAGTTAAACACCCTGTCCAACGAGATACTGTTGGCTAATTTAATATTTTTTAATGTATACAATACAATTTAGGAAAAAATAATACAAGTCAACACATACTTATTATTTAAAAAAAAACCTAGGGCAATAAAAGTATTCTTTATTAAATCGTTCGCAAATTTTGAATTTACCACTTATTTATTTATGACTTACAATTTTTAATTTAGTATTTTATTAAAGACAATCTAGTTTTTAGTGTGGAAGCTTGTTTGCCAAAATTTATCAAGCGGTAAATTATATATAAGGCTGTCTAACCTGTGCGTATACTATTTGATGGATGCCCTTTCATGAAAAAACTACAATTTTCCTTGATATGATGCACATATTTTAGATATTTAGTATTCTAATTTTGTTTACCATAATCCGTTTAACATGTTTCTTTTTCAATTAAAGGGCTTATTGTAATAATACGATAAGCCACACAGCCACACAAATCTATTTTATTCTCTAATTTATTTAATTATTAATATGATAAGCGACAATAAAACTTTTTAAGTTATATCCTTGGAGTCTATTAACTCATAAAAAGGTTTTCAAGTATATCATTGATAAAAGTTGATTCACAATATTTTTTAATATTAAGTTTTATTTGAATATCAACAATAAATAACTTTAAAAGGAATTAATTTATCGAAACATGGTAAGAGACCTTTTTTGTAGAGCATAAAATTTTCCTTAAAAATAATTATTTGTTATATAAATATGTTGATATTTAGGGTAGTTTTAAAAAAATCTAGAATATAAGTGGCAAAATTAAAAGATTTAATTAATGTTTAAGGAGCGATTACAAGAAAACGGCTCGTTTTCCGGAAATTTACTAAGAAAACCTTTTTGTGGAGAATTAAGTTTTTTTAAGAATATAAATTGGTCAAAGGTTCAAGATTGACGGACCGCCTATAAATCAGACTAGCATTGTTCAAAATTATTTACATTTTCGATTTTAATAAGTTAACTTTAATTTGCATTTTCCTCAAAATGCACCTTTATGCAAGAGGGTTTTTCCCATGTCTCCTTCTTTACTTTAAAAGATACTTTTTTTAATTAAATACAAATTTTTAGAAAGTTGGTAAATTTATTAAGAATTACGAACCGTTTTAACTACCAAGTTAAACAGGCATATGGATTGTACACATACAATATTACATAATCGTGAAGTTTCATAACAATTTAGTAATTAAGGCTAAGGCTCTACTTTACTTATAAGCTTATAAGTATAAAACTTAAATTTAACTAAATTTAAAGTTAAATTTGTCTCTGATGTTAGGTTTAACTAAAGCAAATAACGTATAAGTTTGCCTAAACCATATAGGCATTAGTGAATGACAAACATCCTTATTAAAGCAGGGGCATTGTTTTTTTTTTTTTTAAATTAAGCAAGCCAGTAAGAGTAAATTTTTACGTTAATTTGGTTAAAATTAGAAAATAACTTACTTCGAGGGAAAGACGCATTTCACCGTAAAAATACATAATAAAAAAAGGAATGATATAATCAAGATAAAAAAAAATACAATATAATTTAATTCTAGAAAATGTATTTCTGCGAAATATTTTTAATACAATCCCAATCCTAATCAATACAATGACAATAATAAACATTGGTTTTTCGTATAATTCTGGAATAATGGGTTCATTAGAAATAAATGTTATTACACCTGTTTTCACCGAAAAATATGGTTTCTATAATAAAGATTCCTAGAAACCCTGCATGAATCATTCATTTATTGGAATATTATACTTCATGAAGTTTAAAGACAACTACGAAAATATGACTACTAAATAAAATTTCCTGGAAAAAGTTTTAACAATAAATAATGATAAATAAAAAGCAATAATAAAAAATTTAAGATAAGATTTATGAAAGTTCATTCTCATACCTTCTTTATTTTGTTGTGACATTTTATAAGTTTAAAAACAAAAGGTGATATCACGACATGATCCAGTAAATTATCCCGTACGATCATGTGATTTATCGCTGTGCGACTTCTTCCTATCAAGCTACGTGAAGTCAAAGGTTTATGCTAATAATCCAAGAATTATAGCCCATTTGAATACCAACATCAAAAATGTTATTCGTGAAATACCTGCCCAAATTTTTAAAAACGTCATACTAAATTGGACTGATCGAATTCGCTATTGTCAAGAAAGTCGTGGAGGACATTTGGCCGATATTATTTTTAAATTATATTTGTGAATTCCTAATAAAAAAAAATGGCCCTGTAGCAATGTTTGTTTATAATTTAATTTTAAAATCCTAAAGCACTAATTGGATCCTTGTATTAGGAATTATTGTAAATAGATAGAGAATAATAATATTTTCAAATTTAGACATAGTTTAAAACTTCTCTTACAAACCGTCGCATAGGTCTAGCCTAGGCCTAGGGATTCAGATTTTAGTAATATTTGGCGTTGGACACTGTATTTTTTGTTAGCAGCTAACGAATAAATAAAATAAATAAATGAATAAAAAAATGACCAAGATATGAGAATAATATTCAAAAAGTTTAGGCCTACCTGCGAAAACCGCATCTAAATACAGTGTGTCTACGTAAGTTGGCGGCATATGGGAAACTTTTTTATTATTAATTTTACGAAAAAAGTTATTCTTTATAAAAAGTTATGCATGGTCCAAAACCTAAAATGCAATCATCAGAGATATCAAATTGTGTCAGTCATGTACGAGCTTTGTCCAAAAATGTAATTTTTGCTTAAGAGTAAAAGTACCTGTATTTTGCTAATATCGCAAAATGTTATAAAGAAAAGAAGTTGTGTAAAAGATGAAATATGCTATTTTGTTCATTTCTAAAAAAAAATCTTAAAAACTTTATTTAAAACTGTCCTATGACATTTGTAATTATGAAATATAGTGCACTGATGTACAAACCTAAATTTTACCATTATCGCAGATAAAAAATAATATAAAAATTTATTTTGGAAATAAACATAACATTTTTAATTCTAAACATCCTTTCTTTATAAGAGTTTGCGATTGGACAAACCGCGTACATGACTGACACAAGTTGATATATGATGATTGCATTTTAGGTTTTGGACCATGCAGAACATTTTATAAAGAATAACTTTTTTCGTAAAATTAATAATAAAAAGTTTTCCATATGCCTTCAACTTTCACACACTGTATATTTATATATTACAAAATATTACGTCGCTAATCTGCATAGATACTGCTGGTAGACTTTTTTTGTAAACACTTTATTTCAAAACCATGCAAAACTCGATTAAAATTGGGGTTAAATTTTGTTAGCTTATACGTATATTTGATCACAATTCGGTACTATACATGCAATGCCGTATTTTACAAATTAACTTTGTTTACCGTTTCAGGAATACCTGTTCACAAAGTTTATGCATACATCGTCAGTGTTTGACTTTTGTTAATAATTAACCGGCCAAATTGAGCAAAATTATGACTGTGATTATAAATGACCATACTAAATAAAACTAAGCATTGAAACGTGCATTAATTTTATCCTTAATACCTTTAGATTTATTAATAGAGGTATTTCGGGAAAGGTTTAAATCCAAGAAGCATGTAATAAAATAATTCTAAGCTAATCATTATACTAAATTATAAATATCGATTTATGCCAACAAAATGAATTATTATGTGTGACTCAGAAAAAGTCTTACTCAAAATACGGCCTATGTGGTAGCAAATTATTCGAAATAAAATGCTCTTTAAGGATATGCTAACAAGCCACCTTAGTTCAATTTAAAAAAAATATGACCATAAATAGGATTTTGCAAAACTTTGACTCCCCTGAGTAGTCGTAAAAACAAAAGACGATTACATTAATTTCTCCATGGCTACTTGACTTTAAATAAACCGTTTTAGCTTAATCATGGCACTCTAAATTGGAATTTAAAAAATATTTTTGACAGCCGAAGTGTCAAAAATTGACGTGTGATGCGTCATTGGGTGCATTCAGGAGTACTCAGCCGCTTTACTGCCTAGTTTTAAAAGTGTTAAAATTATCGAATGAAACCAATAGGATGGCTTTATTTTGACACTACTTTTGTCACTCCGCTTACTCAGCGGCTAAGCGGCTGACTACTCCTGAATGCACCAATTGTATTCAGAATGTCATACTCAATCGAAATAAGATAAAATATTTTTTCCACGACAGTTAAAAAAATGCAATTTTTTTAATTGTTAACATAAAGTTAAAGTAATCCATTCTGGTACACCACATAAAGTTTTAAAAAACTACCTTTTTTAACACTTCAAAGCTTTTTCACACTTTAAATTAGTGTTTTGTTTCAATGCCCACTACATTAAACCCAAATATCAATTTATGCAATGTAACAGTATACGCGACATCAACTGAATCAGCGGCCAAGTTACCTTTGATTTTGTTATTATTTCTTTTAGTTCATGTGTCACTAGTTTTAAATTTTGACAGTAATAATGCATTTGGATGACTAAGAAATTGAAAAGGAATTTATACTGTTTTAGTATTATTTTTACAAAAAGTAAGTACATACAATTTTCTAAAATTAAATAACTAATGCATAGTTATAAAGAGGATAATTATCTCCTAAAAAATAAGGAGGCTATGATCTTTTTGTTGCGGTAAAATGGCTGTGCTGCAAAAATTAAAATTGATAGGTCTAGATAAATAAAACATGAATAAAATGGTATTTTGGGAAATTTTTATACAGTTGTAGAAAAATTATATTTTGTTTTCGGAGAAATCTATTTTAAAAGAAATATTATAAAAAAATATTATATAAGTTATATTGTAAAAGTTACTTTTTTGTAGAATAAGGTAGAATTTGTATAGGTTTTATAAACAGACTACGCCTGTTAAAAAACATGTGCCTATTTTATTTCTAGAATATTGTTCATCTTTTGTTTTTACAAAGATCCATTTTGAAAATAAGTAATATTTAGTGACAAAACAATTATATAAGTTATGTTGTAGAAGTTAGTTTTTTTGGTAGAGTGAGGTAGAATGTGTATAGGTATTATGAACAAAGTACACCTGTTAAAGCAAATGAGCCTATTTTACTTTGAGAATATTGTTTTATTTTTGTTTTAAAAAAGATCTATTTTAAAATAAGTAATATTTAGAGACAAAACAATTATATAAGTTATGTTGTAAAAAGTTAGTTTTTTGGTAGAGTAAGGTAGCATTTGTATAGGTATTATGAACAAAGTACACCTGTTAAAGCAAATGCGCCTATTTTACTTAGAGAATATTGTTTATTTTTTGTTTTAAAAAAGATCTATTTTAAAATAAGTAATATTTAGAGACAAAACAATTATATAAGTTATGTTGTAGAAGTTAGTTTTTGGTAGAGTTAGGTAGCATTTGTATAGGTATTATGAACAAAGTACACCTGTTAAAGCAAATGAGCCTATTTTACTTTGAGAATATTGTTTATTTTTTGTTTTAAAAAAATCTATTTTAAAATAAGTAATATTTAGAGACAAAACAATTATATAAGTTATGTTGTAAGAAGTTAGTTTTTTGGTAGAGTAAGGTAGCATTTGTATAGGTATTATGAACAAAGTACACCTGTTAAAGCAAATGCGCCTATTTTACTTAGAGAATATTGTTTATTTTTTTGTTTTAAAAAGATCTATTTTAAAATAAGTAATATTTAGAGACAAAACAATTATATAAGTTATGTTGTAGAAGTTAGTTTTTTGGTAGAGTTAGGTAGCATTTGTATAGGTATTATGAACAAAGTACACCTGTTAAAGCAAATGAGCCTATTTTACTTAGAGAATATTGTTTATTTTTTGTTTTAAAAAGATCTATTTTAAAATAAGTAATATTTAGAGACAAAACAATTATATAAGTTATGTTGTAAGAAGTTAGTTTTTTGGTAGAGTAAGGTAGCATTTGTATAGGTATTATGAACAAAGTACACCTGTTAAAGCAAATGCGCCTATTTTACTTAGAGAATATTGTTTATTTTTTGTTTTAAAAAGATCTATTTTAAAATAAGTAATTTTTAGAGACAAAACAATTATATAAGTTATGTTGTAGAAGTTAGTTTTTTTGGTAGAGTTAGGTAGCATTTGTATAGGTATTATGAACAAAGTACACCTGTTAAAGCAAATGAGCCTATTTTACTTAGAGAATATTGTTTATTTTTTGTTTTAAAAAAAATCTATTTTAAAATAAGTAATATTTAGAGACAAAACAATTATATAAGTTATGTTGAAGAAGTTAGTTTTTTGGTAGAGTAAGGTAGCATTTGTATAGGTATTATGAACAAAGTACACCTGTTAAAGCAAATGCGCCTATTTTACTTAGAGAATATTGTTTATTTTTTGTTTTAAAAAGATCTATTTTAAAATAAGTAATTTTTAGAGACAAAACAATTATATAAGTTATGTTGAAGAAGTTAGTTTTTTGGTAGAGTAAGGTAGCATTTGTATAGGTATTATAAACAAAGTACACCTGTTAAAGCAAATGCGCCTATTTTACTTAGAGAATATTGTTTATTTTTGTTTTAAAAAGATCTATTTTAAAATAAGTAATTTTTAGAGACAAAACAATTATATAAGTTATGTTGTAGAAGTTAGTTTTTTTGGTAGAGTTAGGTAGCATTTGTATAGGTATTATGAACAAAGTACACCTGTTAAAGCAAATGCGCCTATTTTACTTAGAGAATATTGTTTATTTTTTGTTTTAAAAAGATCTATTTTAAAATAAGTAATTTTTAGAGACAAAACAATTATATAAGTTATGTTGTAAGAAGTTAGTTTTTTGGTAGAGTAAGGTAGCATTTGTATAGGTATTATAAACAAAGTACACCTGTTAAAGCAAATGCGCCTATTTTACTTAGAGAATATTGTTTATTTTTTGTTTTAAAAAGATCTATTTTAAAATAAGTAATTTTTAGAGACAAAACAATTATATAAGTTATGTTGTAGAAGTTAGTTTTTTGGTAGAGTAAGGTAGAATTTGTATATATATTATAAACAAAGTACACCTGTTAAAGCAAATGCGCCTATTTTACTTAGAGAATATTGTTTATTTTTTGTTTTAAAAAGATCTATTTTAAAATAAGTAATCTTTAGAGACAAAACAATTATATAAGTTATGTTGTAGAAGTTAGTTTTTTGGTAGAGTAAGGTAGCATTTGTATAGGTATTATGAACAAAGTACACCTGTTAAAGCAAATGCGCCTATTTTACTTAGAGAATATTGTTTATTTTTTGTTTTAAAAAGATCTATTTTAAAATAAGTAATTTTTAGAGACAAAACAATTATATAAGTTATGTTGTAGAAGTTAGTTTTTTGGTAGAGTAAGGTAGAATTTGTATATATATTATAAACAAAGTACACCTGTTAAAGCAAATGCGCCTATTTTACTTAGAGAATATTGTTTATTTTTTGTTTTTAAAAAGATCTATTTTAAAATAAGTAATCTTTAGAGACAAAACAATTATATAAGTTATGTTGTAGAAGTTAGTTTTTTTGGTAGAGTTAGGTAGCATTTGTATAGGTATTATGAACAAAGTACACCTGTTAAAGCAAATGAGCCTATTTTACTTTGAGAATATTGTTTATTTTTGTTTTAAAAAAAATCTATTTTAAAATAAGTAATATTTAGAGACAAAACAATTATATAAGTTATGTTGTAAAAGTTAGTTTTTTGGTAGAGTAAGGTAGCATTTGTATAGGTATTATGAACAAAGTACACCTGTTAAAGCAAATGCGCCTATTTTACTTAGAGAATATTGTTTATTTTTTGTTTTAAAAAGATCTATTTTAAAATAAGTAATTTTTAGAGACAAAACAATTATATAAGTTATGTTGTAGAAGTTAGTTTTTTTGGTAGAGTTAGGTAGCATTTGTATAGGTATTATGAACAAAGTACACCTGTTAAAGCAAATGAGCCTATTTTACTTTGAGAATATTGTTTATTTTTTGTTTTAAAAAAATCTATTTTAAAATAAGTAATATTTAGAGACAAAACAATTATATAAGTTATGTTGTAAAAGTTAGTTTTTTGGTAGAGTAAGGTAGCATTTGTATAGGTATTATGAACAAAGTACACCTGTTAAAGCAAATGCGCCTATTTTACTTAGAGAATATTGTTTATTTTTTGTTTTAAAAAGATCTATTTTAAAATAAGTAATTTTTAGAGACAAAACAATTATATAAGTTATGTTGTAGAAGTTAGTTTTTTGGTAGAGTTAGGTAGCATTTGTATAGGTATTATGAACAAAGTACACCTGTTAAAGCAAATGAGCCTATTTTACTTTGAGAATATTGTTTATTTTTTGTTTTAAAAAGATCTATTTTAAAATAAGTAATATTTAGAGACAAAACAATTATATAAGTTATGTTGTAAAAGTTAGTTTTTTTGGTAGAGTAAGGTAGCATTTGTATAGGTATTATGAACAAAGTACACCTGTTAAAGCAAATGCGCCTATTTTACTTTGAGAATATTGTTTATTTTTTGTTTTAAAAAAGATCTATTTTAAAATAAGTAATATTTAGAGACAAAACAATTATATAAGTTATGTTGTAAAAGTTAGTTTTTTGGTAGAGTAAGGTAGCATTTGTATAGGTATTATGAACAAAGTACACCTGTTAAAGCAAATGCGCCTATTTTACTTAGAGAATATTGTTTATTTTTTGTTTTAAAAAGATCTATTTTAAAATAAGTAATTTTTAGAGACAAAACAATTATATAAGTTATGTTGTAGAAGTTAGTTTTTTTGGTAGAGTTAGGTAGCATTTGTATAGGTATTATGAACAAAGTACACCTGTTAAAGCAAATGAGCCTATTTTACTTTGAGAATATTGTTTATTTTTTGTTTTAAAAAAAATCTATTTTAAAATAAGTAATATTTAGAGACAAAACAATTATATAAGTTATGCTGTAAAAGTTAGTTTTTTGGTAGAGTAAGGTAGCATTTGTATAGGTATTATGAACAAAGTACACCTGTTAAAGCAAATGCGCCTATTTTACTTAGAGAATATTGTTTATTTTTTGTTTTAAAAAGATCTATTTTTAAAATAAGTAATTTTTAGAGACAAAACAATTATATAAGTTATGTTGTAGAAGTTAGTTTTTTGGTAGAGTTAGGTAGCATTTGTATAGGTATTATGAACAAAGTACACCTGTTAAAACAAATGAGCCTATTTTACTTTGAGAATATTGTTTATTTTTGTTTTAAAAAAATCTATTTTAAAATAAGTAATATTTAGAGACAAAACAATTATATAAGTTATGTTGTAAAAGTTAGTTTTTTGGTAGAGTAAGGTAGCATTTGTATAGGTATTATGAACAAAGTACACCTGTTAAAGCAAATGCGCCTATTTTACTTAGAGAATATTGTTTATTTTTTGTTTTAAAAAAGATCTATTTTAAAATAAGTAATTTTTAGAGACAAAACAATTATATAAGTTATGTTGAAGAAGTTAGTTTTTTGGTAGAGTTAGGTAGCATTTGTATATATATTATAAACAAAGTACACCTGTTAAAGCAAATGCGCCTATTTTACTTAGAGAATATTGTTTATTTTTTTGTTTTAAAAAGATCTATTTTAAAATAAGTAATTTTTAGAGACAAAACAATTATATAAGTTATGTTGTAGAAGTTAGTTTTTTGGTAGAGTAAGGTAGAATTTGTATATATATTATAAACAAAGTACACCTGTTAAAGCAAATGCGCCTATTTTACTTAGAGAATATTGTTTATTTTTTGTTTTAAAAAGATCTATTTTAAAATAAGTAATTTTTAGAGACAAAACAATTATATAAGTTATGTTGTAGAAGTTAGTTTTTTGGTAGAGTAAGGTAGCATTTGTATAGGTATTATGAACAAAGTACACCTGTTAAAGCAAATGCGCCCATTTTACTTAGAGAATATTGTTTATTTTTTGTTTTAAAAAGATCTATTTTAAAATAAGTAATTTTTAGAGACAAAACAATTATATAAGTTATGTTGTAGAAGTTAGTTTTTTGGTAGAGTAAGGTAGAATTTGTATAGGTATTATAAACAAAGTACACCTGTTAAAGCAAATGCGCCTATTTTACTTAGAGAATATTGTTTATTTTTTGTTTTAAAAAGATCTATTTTAAAATAAGTAATCTTTAGAGACAAAACAATTATATAAGTTATGTTGTAGAAGTTAGTTTTTGGTAGAGTTAGGTAGAATTTGTATAGGTATTATGAACAAAGTACACCTGTTAAAGCAAATGAGCCTATTTTACTTTGAGAATATTGTTTATTTTTTGTTTTAAAAAAATCTATTTTAAAATAAGTAATATTTAGAGACAAAACAATTATATAAGTTATGTTGTAAAAGTTAGTTTTTTTGGTAGAGTAAGGTAGCATTTGTATAGGTATTATGAACAAAGTACACCTGTTAAAGCAAATGCGCCTATTTTACTTAGAGAATATTGTTTATTTTTTGTTTTAAAAAGATCTATTTTAAAATAAGTAATCTTTAGAGACAAAACAATTATATAAGTTATGTTGTAGAAGTTAGTTTTTTTGGTAGAGTTAGGTAGAATTTGTATAGGTATTATGAACAAAGTACACCTGTTAAAGCAAATGAGCCTATTTTACTTTGAGAATATTGTTTATTTTTTGTTTTAAAAAAATCTATTTTAAAATAAGTAATATTTAGAGACAAAACAATTATATAAGTTATGTTGTAAAAGTTAGTTTTTTGGTAGAGTAAGGTAGCATTTGTATAGGTATTATGAAACAAAGTACACCTGTTAAAGCAAATGCGCCTATTTTACTTAGAGAATATTGTTTATTTTTTGTTTTAAAAAGATCTATTTTAAAATAAGTAATATTTAGAGACAAAACAATTATATAAGTTATGTTGTAGAAGTTAGTTTTTTTGGTAGAGTAAGGTAGCATTTGTATAGGTATTATGAACAAAGTACACCTGTTAAAGCAAATGCGCCTATTTTACTTAGAGAATATTGTTTATTTTTTTGTTTTAAAAAAGATCTATTTTAAAATAAGTAATATTTAGAGACAAAACAATTATATAAGTTATGTTGTAAGAAGTTAGTTTTTTGGTAGAGTAAGGTAGCATTTGTATAGGTATTATGAACAAAGTACACCTGTTAAAGCAAATGCGCCTATTTTACTTAGAGAATATTGTTTATTTTTTGTTTTAAAAAGATCTATTTTAAAATAAGTAATATTTAGAGACAAAACAATTATATAAGTTATGTTGTAAGAAGTTAGTTTTTTTGGTAGAGTAAGGTAGCATTTGTATAGGTATTATGAACAAAGTACACCTGTTAAAGCAAATGCGCCTATTTTACTTAGAGAATATTGTTTATTTTTTGTTTTAAAAAGATCTATTTTAAAATAAGTAATATTTAGAGACAAAACAATTATATAAGTTATGTTGTAAGAAGTTAGTTTTTTGGTAGAGTAAGGTAGCATTTGTATAGGTATTATGAACAAAGTACACCTGTTAAAGCAAATGCGCCTATTTTACTTAGAGAATATTGTTTATTTTTTGTTTTAAAAAGATCTATTTTAAAATAAGTAATTTTTAGAGACAAAACAATTATATAAGTTATGTTGTAGAAGTTAGTTTTTTGGTAGAGTAAGGTAGCATTTGTATAGGTATTATGAACAAAGTACACCTGTTAAAGCAAATGCGCCTATTTTACTTAGAGAATATTGTTTATTTTTTGTTTTAAAAAGATCTATTTTAAAATAAGTAATATTTAGAGACAAAACAATTATATAAGTTATGTTGTAAGAAGTTAGTTTTTTGGTAGAGTAAGGTAGCATTTGTATAGGTATTATGAACAAAGTACACCTGTTAAAGCAAATGCGCCTATTTTACTTAGAGAATATTGTTTATTTTTTGTTTTAAAAAGATCTATTTTAAAATAAGTAATATTTAGAGACAAAACAATTATATAAGTTATGTTGTAAGAAGTTAGTTTTTTTGGTAGAGTAAGGTAGCATTTGTATAGGTATTATGAACAAAGTACACCTGTTAAAGCAAATGCGCCTATTTTACTTAGAGAATATTGTTTATTTTTTGTTTTAAAAAGATCTATTTTAAAATAAGTAATTTTTAGAGACAAAACAATTATATAAGTTATGTTGAAGAAGTTAGTTTTTTGGTAGAGTAAGGTAGCATTTGTATAGGTATTATGAACAAAGTACACCTGTTAAAGCAAATGCGCCTATTTTACTTAGAGAATATTGTTTATTTTTTGTTTTAAAAAGATCTATTTTAAAATAAGTAATATTTAGAGACAAAACAATTATATAAGTTATGTTGTAAGAAGTTAGTTTTTTGGTAGAGTAAGGTAGCATTTGTATAGGTATTATGAACAAAGTACACCTGTTAAAGCAAATGCGCCTATTTTACTTAGAGAATATTGTTTATTTTTTGTTTTAAAAAGATCTATTTTAAAATAAGTAATTTTTAGAGACAAAACAATTATATAAGTTATGTTGAAGAAGTTAGTTTTTTGGTAGAGTAAGGTAGCATTTGTATAGGTATTATAAACAAAGTACACCTGTTAAAGCAAATGCGCCTATTTTACTTAGAGAATATTGTTTATCTTTTGTTTTTAAAAATATCTATTTTAAAATAAGTAATATTTAGAGACAAAACAATTATATAAGTTATGTTGTAAGAAGTTAGTTTTTTGGTAGAGTAAGGTAGCATTTGTATAGGTATTATGAACAAAGTACACCTGTTAAAGCAAATGCGCCTATTTTACTTAGAGAATATTGTTTATTTTTTGTTTTAAAAAGATCTATTTTAAAATAAGTAATTTTTAGAGACAAAACAATTATATAAGTTATGTTGTAGAAGTTAGTTTTTTTGGTAGAGTTAGGTAGCATTTGTATAGGTATTATGAACAAAGTACACCTGTTAAAACAAATGAGCCTATATTACTTTGAGAATATTGTTTATTTTTTGTTTTAAAAAAATCTATTTTAAAATAAGTAATATTTAGAGACAAAACAATTATATAAGTTATGTTGTAAAAGTTAGTTTTTTGGTAGAGTAAGGTAGCATTTGTATAGGTATTATGAACAAAGTACACCTGTTAAAGCAAATGCGCCTATTTTACTTTGAGAATATTGTTTATTTTTTGTTTTAAAAAAGATCTATTTTAAAATAAGTAATATTTAGAGACAAAACAATTATATAAGTTATGTTGTAAAAGTTAGTTTTTTTGGTAGAGTAAGGTAGCATTTGTATAGGTATTATGAACAAAGTACACCTGTTAAAGCAAATGCGCCTATTTTACTTAGAGAATATTGTTTATTTTTTGTTTTAAAAAGATCTATTTTAAAATAAGTAATTTTTAGAGACAAAACAATTATATAAGTTATGTTGTAGAAGTTAGTTTTTTGGTAGAGTTAGGTAGCATTTGTATAGGTATTATGAACAAAGTACACCTGTTAAAGCAAATGAGCCTATTTTACTTAGAGAATATTGTTTATTTTTTGTTTTAAAAAAGATCTATTTTAAAATAAGTAATATTTAGAGACAAAACAATTATATAAGTTATGCTGTAAGAAGTTAGTTTTTTGGTAGAGTAAGGTAGCATTTGTATAGGTATTATGAACAAAGTACACCTGTTAAAGCAAATGCGCCTATTTTACTTAGAGAATATTGTTTATTTTTTGTTTTAAAAAGATCTATTTTAAAATAAGTAATATTTAGAGACAAAACAATTATATAAGTTATGTTGTAAGAAGTTAGTTTTTTGGTAGAGTAAGGTAGCATTTGTATAGGTATTATGAACAAAGTACACCTGTTAAAACAAATGAGCCTATTTTACTTTGAGAATATTGTTTATTTTTTGTTTTAAAAAAATCTATTTTAAAATAAGTAATATTTAGAGACAAAACAATTATATAAGTTATGTTGTAAAAGTTAGTTTTTTGGTAGAGTAAGGTAGCATTTGTATAGGTATTATGAACAAAGTACACCTGTTAAAGCAAATGCGCCTATTTTACTTAGAGAATATTGTTTATTTTTTGTTTTAAAAAGATCTATTTTAAAATAAGTAATTTTTAGAGACAAAACAATTATATAAGTTATGTTGTAGAAGTTAGTTTTTTGGTAGAGTTAGGTAGCATTTGTATAGGTATTATGAACAAAGTACACCTGTTAAAGCAAATGAGCCTATTTTACTTTGAGAATATTGTTTATTTTTTGTTTTAAAAAAATCTATTTTAAAATAAGTAATATTTAGAGACAAAACAATTATATAAGTTATGTTGTAAAAGTTAGTTTTTTGGTAGAGTAAGGTAGCATTTGTATAGGTATTATGAACAAAGTACACCTGTTAAAACAAATGCGCCTATTTTACTTAGAGAATATTGTTTATTTTTTGTTTTAAAAAAATCTATTTTAAAATAAGTAATATTTAGAGACAAAACAATTATATAAGTTATGTTGTAAAAGTTAGTTTTTTGGTAGAGTAAGGTAGCATTTGTATAGGTATTATGAACAAAGTACACCTGTTAAAGCAAATGCGCCTATTTTACTTAGAGAATATTGTTTATTTTTTGTTTTAAAAAAATCTATTTTTAAAATAAGTAATTTTTAGAGACAAAACAATTATATAAGTTATGTTGTAGAAGTTAATTTTTTGGTAGAGTTAGGTAGCATTTGTATAGGTATTATGAACAAAGTACACCTGTTAAAGCAAATGCGCCTATTTTACTTAGAGAAAATTGTTTATTTTTTTGTTTTAAAAAAGATCTATTTTAAAATAAGTAGTCTTTAGAGACAAAACAATTATATAAGTTATGTTGTAGAAGTTAGTTTTTTTGGTAGAGTTAGGTAGAATTTGTATAGGTATTATAAACAAAGTACACCTGTTAAAACAAATGCGCCTATTTTACTTAGAGAATATTGTTTATTTTTTGTTTTAAAAAAATCTATTTTAAAATAAGTAATATTTAGAGACAAAACAATTATATAAGTTATGTTGAAGAAGTTAGTTTTTTTGGTAGAGTAAGGTAGAATTTGTATATATATTATAAACAAAGTACACCTGTGGAAGCAAATGCGCCTATTTTACTTAGAGAATATTGTT
>JACEGR010000667.1:111490-231566 GCA_014170235.1 Listronotus bonariensis
TTTTGTTTTTAAAAATATCTATTTTAAAATAATATTACAAAAAAATTTATATAGGTCATGTTATAGAAGTTAGTTTTTTGGGTAGAAACAGCTAGAATTTGTATAGGCATTATTAATAAAAGTACACCTGTTATTGAAAATGATTTTTCCAACTTGTATTATTTACATGGATTTCCAGCTTTTAATCTGCTTAATGCTTTCCAGACTTCATTACATTTATTAAATCAGTTTCGACTCAAGAACCCAGAAATATGGAAGCTGAAATCTGCTTAAATAAATGGGAGTACAAAAGCACTGCCGATTTGGGGTATTAGTCAGTAAATTTCTCATTTAAGCTTCGATGAACGTTTGTAACGAGTAAATCCACAGACATAAATTAAAATTCAGTGGTGACACAACATTTTATTTAATGAAAAAAGCTTTTATTTCCTATTTAATTGAATGCTTTTTATCCTTGGGCTGCCCAAAAGACTTAGGTATATCCGAAGCACTAATGTCAGTAGCGAAGCTAGGCGTAGACGGTCGCCTACGGCCTCGCGCCTGGAGGGGCCTCGCAACAAGAAATAAAAGGGTGCGGGCTTTTTTAGGGTTGTAATTGTAATGTGTCAGGAAAAGGGGCCTCACATAGTTATATTATGCACAAAAATTCACGAAAAAAGACAAAAGATTGTATGGAAAGAGGTAAGGACCTTTTTTTTGCTCCTCAAGGTGTTTTCCGGAAAACAAAAGAAAGGCCTCGCGGATACTACTTCGCCTACGCCTAAAGGGTCTTGCAAAAAACGAAAAGAACCTTTTTTTTGTCCCTTAATTTTTTTCCTACGATCATTTGTTGACGAAAGGGGCCTCGCGGATACGACTTCGCCTACGCGTAAGTTTGCTCACGCAACGCCACTGACTAATGTTCTTGAAGTGTCCCTAAGTAAAAGGCTGACCCAACTGAGGATATTTTTAAGGCAATCACATTTTTTTTTTTTTTGAAATCTAAAATCCTAATAAAAACTGTAAAGACTGTGTAAGCACTTTAGAGTAAAAATTATAGCACAACGATTGTAGTTTTATTTAAACGTTTTGTTTAAACACGTACCATATATATAATGCTAGTAAATCCTTTTCTATTTTGGGAAACTTTATGTAGCAGTGTGTGATATATCAAAAAATATAAATATTATAATTAAAAACTCTGACGCTGTGTTGCTGTAAACGTAATTAGGGCAATACTGTTAAATATACATTAAAGTATGCATATTGCAGGTATTACTAATTAAAAGTATTAGAGGTAAATACGGGTTTAACGGGCCTAGGTTCACTTAGTTTTTCACACTGTCGACAGAGGGCGTGATGGACAATAAGCTACTACTTTTATTTGACATTCCTAATTCTTAAGGGACCTTTCTGCGCAGTGTTGTTAGAGATCGGGGATTTTCCCTTTTTGTGAGGATTTTTTATGACAAAAGGAAAAAAGGAATTTCAAAGTAAAAACGGGGATTTTTAACGATATGCAAGCTAGTCTTTTCTGATCGCCAAATAACGTCCTTAACGTTATGTGTTAGTATATAATAAACACCTTTTCTACTTGTACTTACTTTCTTACTTAAAATTCTCGATTTTTACGTGAACCTTCTTTTTGATTGTCAATTTTTTGACGTAGAAAATAAACGTTTCCATTTAAAATGCAAATTTAACTTTAGATCATTTTTCGAAAGTATAACAAAAAAAGGTCTTTAGACAGTGTTTGACAGATGCAACCTTGCAGTGCAAGTTACAAGCAGTAAGGAGACTTTTCTTTTTTATTTTTGTATAATGTTTTTTTTTGTGTGGTATGTCAAAGTCCAATTTAAAAGGGAAAAAGTACATTTTTTTTTTATTTGGAGTTGTGCAAAGCTGGCGACTGATCTATATAAAAATAAAAATGTCCAGTTATTTTTGGCAAAGTCAAACATATTTATGTCTATAAAGCTGGGTACCATATTTGGTAGCCCAACCCAATATCAGTTATTAATTCCGTGAATAAAATATCTACGATGGTTTTTGTATGAAACAAACAAAATCAGATTATTTATGTGATAAGGCAGCTATGGTAACTATAGCGACGGCGCGGCGCGGCTATAAAAGTAGCGATAAAAGCAGACCCTGAGGTTACAGTAATATAAAACTGTCGTCGCGCTCACATCGTTTATCGCAGCTCCAACATAAAGGCCCCTTTTAGCTTAGTTATATACCTGCAAAATGCGATTGACGAATTGCGGAACGTGTTCTGATTGGTCAAGTTCTAACGAAATATTCGAAAATCGTTAGAAATTGACCAATTAAAACACGTTTTGCAATTGGTAAATCGCAAGTATATGAACTAAGCTTCAGAGGAAGCAGAGTTACCAGAACTGAGCGCTGGGGCACTTCAGCCATAGGTGAAAGCTTACAAGTTCATGAGAAGAAAGTTAACTTAGGCTTTGAGTTTCATGAACTGTCTAAAAATAAGATTTTTACGATTTTACAATTAAACCCTGTATATATACGGAGATGCAGTATATCTTGAAATATTTTTTAGAGTAAATTTCTTGTTGCCTAAGATTTCTGCTAAAGCTTTGCTTTCCCTAGCTGTAAAATTTCTTATTATATACAACCATATTAGGTGGGTATATCTTAACGTTAACTTGGAATTATTAAAATAATATTAGACAATTATTAAAAGTACGAACGATCAAAATACAAAACAAATATAATAATTAATTTAATATTTTTTTGAGATTGTATGATAAAATTTCATTTCGACAAAAACCAAGCTTTTAATACCCTTATGCCCATAATTTTTTTGTGCCATTAACAAAAATATAATGGCTATATATTAAGCCTAACCATCTTTTTATGAATACCCGTAAAACCTCTATTATGACAAAAAAAACATTAATATTATTTCTTCTGTTGAATTAAAAATTTAGCAGGGTGTCCATTATCCGTGGTTCATATCGGAAAATATTTTGCATTGCACAGCTGAGATTCTATTGATTTTATATATTTGGATAACAGGGGCATTCTTAAAAAATAATTGTTTAAGCTTATTTATTAAAATGTTTACGTTTATATGAATACAAGGGGGATCAAACATAAGTTGGCACAATTGTTAACTTCATTATTCTTACAGATGTGAGGTCGATAAAATTAGAGAACTAGTAGTATTTTTTCCGCTGATGAACTGCCAACCGAAAAACAAATGAACATCGCGTGCCTTTTTCGCACTTGACTAACTTCGGTCAACTGCAGTCGCGTGCGGGAAAGTGACACTTTCAGCACTAGTTAGGAAATATACTATTTTTACATACATTTTAATTTTTTATTCTTTTTTTAATCTCCGGACAATCCACGAAAGCTGAAAGCCTAAATAGTAACGTACCGTGGGTGTCTTAAGCAAGTTATGCGGGAGTTTGTTAACACAGGACTTAGTAATTGAAGATTTGGAGGGAAAGAGAGATATTTGCACACATTTGCAGCAGGTTCCACCATCCAAAAAAATCTAGGGATAAAAGAACGAACAGGGTGGGAACTTAGGGACCTGTCCAGTTGGAACGTATAAGGATGCATACGTGCGAAACCATAAGTTTCTCTGTTGGGAGTTGCAAGTGGAGGAATTATACTAAACAATGTGTCAGAGCAGAAACCGTGGAAGTATCTATAACAAGCGATAATCCCGTACCGTCCGACGTTTTTTTATTCGCGGTTTTTACACGATCTTGGCAACACATGTATATTAACTCACCGTTCAGCACTAATTTAAAACGAAATTGCGTGGAAATAAATTAAGTAAAGCATATGGAAATGAAATAAACGATGGAACTTCGTAGCGGAGAGGGTTAAAGCCCTTTTCCCTTGTCGGTTGTTACGGAACGAAGGGTCGCGGTCACGGAATCGTAATGTATTTTATTTAGGTGGATAATTGCGACCTGCGACAGTGGATAAAATTAAGTCCTTGTTATTTCCCCCGTAATTAAACTCTTATATGCATTTAAAACAGTGCTATCATAAAAAACAACATCAAGGGTGATACAAGAAAGGTATACTGAAATGTAACGTTTCCGTAAATAAATATTAAATGTATTTAATCACTTAAAGCTAAAAGTGACTAATATCCATTTTCCAACCTCAACTAATCAAGACCTGTTAGTTAAGGTATGGCCTAAGTGAGTGGTAAATGGATAACTATTAGTTAACTATTTTTAAAACCAACCTACTCAAAAAAAAAATATAAATAAAATAAATGCTTTTGTTTTCAGAAAATCAAGATTTGCCTTTAGAAAAAAATTGTGTACACGCACGCTAAACACTAAAAAAATGTTATAATCGACTAATAGAAAACTGCCATTATTTTTAAGGGGGTCATTCCATGTGTTGAGTTCAAAAAATCGATTTTTTTATTGCTTTCTGAACATAATATGTCTGAAATACGGAAGTAAAGCGATTTTAAAAATTCGAAGTCATTTTAAAGATACACCAGTTAGAAGAAAGAGCTGTTGGGAACCCTGAGTTGGCAGTCTGAGTCCGGACCTGTGTACTGTCGGCTTAATACCTGGCACCCCTTTACAAATATACGTTTATACAAGTTTCTACAGGCTTAAAGGTACGCGCACATACATCGGCATCGGACGGACGGTACGGACGGACGGTACGGACGGACGGAAAGGACGGTAGGCGACGGATTTTTTTATCACGGTATTGCACTAAGCAATGCGTTTTGGAAGAAGAAAATGTTCAAAAAGAAAAAAGCAGACAGCAGAAATACCATTAATATTATACCGATTATCTAAATTAGAAGTTCCTTGTAATTTTGAACCTTTATAAGAATTTTTTGCGAAAACTGATAATGACTAAAATCTTACTATTAATACTGCAGGCAAGGTCTTTTTCCACTTAAGGGTTTTAACCTGTGACTCATGAGTTGTCACGCATTAGCTGATCGCTGGGGTTTTTAAATAACACGGGTAAAACCAAAGACAATTGTAGTTTTGCTATAGACACCCAGAACAATACTAAATTTTTGGTCATCAGCTTGAACGCTTGCTTCGTGAAATTTATGAAGCGGGTATCCATCGGGTACACACGTAAACAATAGGTATAATTTGCCTCTTCATAAATTCAGCCAAGCAGCGTCCAAACTGATGACCAAAAATTTAGCATTGTTCTGGGAGTCTATAGTGAAACTACAATTGTCTTTGGTAAAACCCATATCCTCACATAGTTAAATGAAAATATGTATTCTGGTGGTACCCACCGAACGAGAATTTTAGGCAAAAGAACCTTACCAATAAAGAAAAATAAGAACCGGCTTTTAAGCACATTAAATTTTCGATCGTTTGCCACATTATTCAAAATTCTTTAAAGGCCTGCCTCGCCGTCTACTTAAACCAGGCATCTTCAAATCTATGTTAGTTTTAGCACGATTACCTAATAAAGATTTTGGTAAGTTTGTACAGGGTTTTCATTTATATTTTGCCACCTACTTTTAACTAAAAGCAAAAAGGATAGAAAAAAACGTCCTGTATAAAAGTTTTGTACTTTTTCATCTGGTGTCTTTTGAGCACAAAAAATAACAATTTAACATCAACAACTGAAGAAAAATGAAGGGGTAAACTTTTTTAAATAGGACAACCCTGTATATTATGTAACTAATAAAAAAATCTTTAAAAAGCTTTACAAAAATACTGTATTTGATATATCTATCTTTAATAGTTTCGAAATATGGCCATTTAAATCTTTGTATAATTTTCTTTACATCTACCAGTCTCACCCATAGATAACCTACCTTTAGATCCGCAGTGGCAAAAAGCATTTTTCGGATTTTTACGACCTCGCGCTGTAAACAAATGGATGGGTGGACCAATATGCACACTTAAAGGCCGTGGCAAAATACAAACACCGGCACCCCGTACCCTCCCTTCGTCTGCGGTCTGACCGTGACGCTCATTAGCTACCGTACTCCAAACAGAAATCCAGGACGCCGTTGACAAATTTTTTCCGATAATGCGGATAGTCTGTTTGGCGCCAGGCGCGTTCACTCCTCCATTTGCTTGCGCACAAACCCGTTTTTTACCCATGAAATGTAACTTTTGTTTCGCGCAGGTAATAACATTGGCAATCCATCAAGATCAGTGGTCTCACCTTAATGCGGTAGGTAGGTATAATAGAAATTATATCTACTATTTTTCAGATTCAAGTTGTCATATTTCGAAAACTATTAAAGATAGATATATAAAATGTAGTATTTTTGTAAAGCTTCTTAAAATAACTTTTTAATAGTGATATAACATACAGGGTGTTCCATTTAAAAAAGTTTAAATCTTCATTTTTCTTGAGTTCTTGATGTTCATTTGTTTATTTTTTATGCTCAAAAGATAATGGATAAAGAAGTATGAAACTTTTATACAGGACGTTATTTTTCTATCATTCTTGCTAATAGTTAAAAGTAGGTGGCAAAATATAAATGAAAACCCAGTACATAGTATACACACTCTGTGATCAATTTATATTTTATTTACAAATTTAACACAATTTCTTTATGCCTTCAACCATTTTGGTTGATGCCGTTGTAAGTGTAGACAAAAAGTCTACGTTAATATAACACATATCTTTTTCGTTTAGTTCGAGAGACTACTGACATTTAGAGGAAGACACATTTTTTCAAATATGACTAGTTTTGCGTTTCATTCAGCCACGTTTTTAATTGATATAATACCCTGTAAAAAATAAATACCTTGGGCGCAACCTGAAGCAATATACGACACGAAATTCATTTTTTTCTATGTCTTTTTCTAGTTAAAAGACGTTTAAAATTTTATTACTTTTACCGGCCTTTGGTTTATACTTAAGATTATTTAATACCTACCTTAAAGGTTTAAACATTTCCATACAAAATTTGTACGTATCTTAGTACACCAAGGGGGAGGGGCATGCCCGCAGTTTTTCATGCCACATCCTTTGTAACCAAATATTTTATAATACCTAATGGTAAATATGGGCATTTAATGATGATATGATCCTCCTCCCCCAGGGCCGGCCCGATGGGTGAGCGTGAGTGGAATTGAAAAGTGGTGACATTTTTTTTGCTCTTCAAAAATCCACCTCCACTCAAAATTTAATTTCTTTTTAGGGTAAGATAGATTTTCATAGTTTTAAGCGGACTTCAAACTTTAAACGCATTTTTTGTGTGTTTATCAAAATTTCCTCCATCGTATCTGAAAAAGGGCTTGACCGAATAACTTGAAAATTGTAGTATACACTTAGCACATGTAAACGCATGGAATGAAATATTATCGATCAAAATCCCCAAAATTTGCTCGTCGTTTGAACATTTGGTAACAAATCAGGTTTGTACAGCGGATGATCCATTCGAAGTCTGTTAAAAGTTGGTCATAAAAAAATGTAACAGTATCTTAATTGAGAATGAGCCATCGCCGCTCGTTTAATATCATTATTTTACAAAAAGAAAAAAACACGAAGTTTTACATGTGCCTTAGTACTAGGTATCGTGGGTGTCAGGTTGTTAAGATGTTATTTACCATATTTTAACTATTTAAATACAAAAAAAGAATAATATGTACTACTTTTTGATGGCCTCAAACTCTGTATGAAAATAAACAACGTTTTCATTTCACATTAAAAGTTTAAATAAGAAAATTTAAAAAACTTTATAAAAATAAGTAAAAAATAAAATCCATTTCAGCATTTATCCAATTTTCAAACAAAACCGAGTATTTACTAACCTAAAAATCGCTTTTTAAAACAAACAATATTTAAGTATGCCGATTATTTGTCCAATATTGAATTTATTTTCACATACAATTTAATTTTTATAAATTTTTTGATAAATTCAGAGAAAACAAAGTTTTAGTGAACAGTAAATATACCATCTGACAAATGCAGTAATTGCAAAATCAAATAACATTTTTATTTAGTTAAATTTTTGGTATAGTATTTATATTATTTTATTTGTTTTTGGCTAAAATAAATTGCCAATTGTTATTTTTACAATAAACATCCTATAATATTAGTAGTTTATGGTCATTGAACATGATCGATCAGAAAATCTTTTTTTTAACTTGTTAGAGCAAAGAAATACTTTATCTACCTTACAAATAAAAAATAACGATACTAATTCCTTATTTTACGTATTGATGCCACAATATGATAATTACATACATATATTGTATAGAATAGAATGTCGCTACACGCCTAAAATCAACCTGCACAGGCTTACCTGTTAGGCATACCAGCGCAGGTCGTAGGACGATCTTATATACCGAAAAGGCTGTGGGTCAATTTCAAACCATTTGGTTCTCGTCGGTATGGTAAGGGTCAGAGTTGGGTCTAATACTGAAATCCTGTATTTGAATACGAATCTTAAATACCGTATATTAAATGGTATTCGAATACCAAAGATTTGAATACAAAGAAAAGACTATTCGATACCGTTGTATTTAAATACGACGACTCAGTGTTCATGGATACTTTTTAAAGACCCAACACAAATATGAATACAAAGCAAAGTATTCTAAGATACTAAAAATTGCATTAAATACCGAGATTTCAATACCAGGATTCGAATACTGGAACTAAATAACGAAATATGAATACAATGCAAGTATTCAAATACTATGATTCAAAAACGGCATTCACTATCTAGAATCCCGAATACTGACCAAAAACGTATTTACCAAATGCCAAATACCAAACACAAAACAGTATTCGAATACAATTTAAATACCAACCAAATGTATTCTGAATAGGACTTAACATACCGAGTATTCGAAATACTATCCAGCTGAGGTAGGAGTAAGTGGAAAATATTGCGCTGCTTGAGTAAATCAGTCGAAAAATCTTTAGAAAATTGAAGTTAAATTATACTGGTCTGTAACTATTTTATACAAGTATGTATCATTGGCGTTTTTTTACTAGCTAAACCCGAATCCGCGGTCAGTTTTTCTCCATTACCCGTTACCCTTCTTATCGTTGAAGAAAACCGGCAAAATGCGTTTTTTCCATTTTAAGTGCCAGAAAAAATTGTGATCAGACAGCCAAATTCTGACCATGGATTCGTGTTTAGGAGGCAAAACTAAAAGAGAAATCATACATCATATCTTTGGGACCGATAGTTTTTTGTGGTGTGGTGTGCTGTATTTTTACTTAGGAGATAGAAATACATACGTATCAAGCATATTTTTACAGGTGTCATAGCTTTGATGGTCAAATGTAGAACAAGGTCTTACCTGTAAAGCTGGGTACTGACTAGAGCAATTTTATTCGCACGAATGGTTTACGCGCAAAAATGCTCAAGTGAATACCACACGAACATATGTGCGCGTACGTTTTTCACTCGCACGAACGTGTTCCGCTTCTTGTCGGTCTTTGGAAAAGATAAAAGGGTTTTCGTGCGCGTAAGAGGCTCAGTGTGGACGATATTTTTAGCTAGGGTGTTTACGGTCACATGCGTAAAAGCGAGTTGTAGCGTAGGGACGGGTAAGGCTAAGTATAAATTGAACTATAAATATATAAAAATGGAAAATTTAATAACAAACCAATTTCTATTTACTTACCAGGTGCTGAAGAAATATATATATATATATATATATATATATATATATATATATATATATATATATATATATACTACTACTAAATAAAGCAACACGTGCACCAGTAGACGAGACTTGCGCCACATCATGTCGCTAGTCAATTTGCGCTGTAAAATTTGATTTTATTAACTTACAAAAGTACGCGTTGTACTGTGTCGCGTCGCATTCGATGCACGCGTCTTAATTTGCGCCTTGCCTTACGTTAGTATTTAGTCTCGTTACACATGAGACGTACGAACACCATACGCCCTACGCCTGATGCATTAAAAGTAATGTAACCTTTTACATGCAGGCGCAGCGCCTACGCATTAGAATACATAATTTTAAAGCACTTTTTGTCAGACATCTGGCGTTCGTACGTCTCATGTGTAACGGGACTTAGTCCTTGCTCTAAGTGACCGCTCTTAAATTGTAGTTTCAGTTTTTTTTTAGTTCTACGCAAGTTAGTTTTTGTAGTTGTAGTTTAAATATACAGCAGAAAATTAACAGTTTGTTAGGTTCTTTTCGTAGAGAGAAATCAAAAGGAAAGAAAAGCGTAGGGACGGGTAAGGATAAGTAAGTGTTGACCGTAGCTGTAGGCTGATCTCTATCCCGAAATATGAAATCGTTTAAATGCATATAGGCTCATCTCTATCCCGAAAATGAAATCGTTTAAATGCATACCATTTTGATATATATATATATATATATATATATATATATATATATATATATATATATATATATATATATAGTACTGATTTCAGTGTTGACACGATGAGCCTACAGCTACGGTCAACACTGAGGTCAGTACTAGTAGTTATTTACTTATAAATATAACTTATGAGAAATTATAAATTATTACGTTAATTAAATGCCAATATATAATAGTCTATGCATATTGTTCTTGCCATGGCACACTTCCATTGCTGATGAAGTAAGAAACATATTCTTCTCGAACTTGCTGAGCATTTACAGATGATCTTCTAGGTATTTGTTTAATGGTAATTAATAAAGTCTTAGCATCATATCCTTGCCTCCAGCTACCTGCTATAAGTTCTCCTTTGATTTCATTGTCAAATGTTTCTGGTGGTGTGTATAAATTTTCGAAGTATTATTCCTTCTTAAAAAATTGTGTAAATAAACAGCTGTCATAACGATATATTTGGTCTTTTCTGGCTGTATTAGTAAAGGCTTTCTAAGTATTCTAAACACAGCAGACATGATTCCGAATACATTTTCCACTACCCTACGAGCCCTACTAAGCCTGTAGTTAAAAATACGTTCTGGAGATCCTTTATGAAAAGTTCCTAAGAATGGTCTCATAAAATTAGGAGATAAGGCAAATGCCTTATCGCCAATACAAACAAAGGAAATTTTCTGCTCCCG
Organism: Listronotus bonariensis; assembly: GCA_014170235.1. Taxonomy (NCBI): domain Eukaryota; kingdom Metazoa; phylum Arthropoda; class Insecta; order Coleoptera; family Curculionidae; genus Listronotus; species Listronotus bonariensis. Next base: position 122,476 of record JACEGR010000667.1, read on the forward strand.
TCCTGGTAATATCCCGTTTTCCGGTAGATTTAATTTCATACTTGTCAACTTCTTATACAATTTACTCTGTTTAAAAACTCCGCCGTCTGAAATTCGGCCTTGGAAACCAATATCAGCATAAATGAAGTTATAGTTTGCGTCAACTAAGGCTAACAACACAATACTGGGAAACGATTTATAATTATAGTAGTCACTACCACTATTAAACGGTGCCTGTAATAGGATATGCTTGCCATCGACCGCCCCAACCAATTTGGAAAATTCCATAATTCAACATATTTTTTTAAATTTCCAACCACTCTTTTTGTAAATGAGGTATCTAGAAATAATAAATATTTCATTACCTACTTTTATTTGCTGTTGCTTTAATCAATGCTTCGCATACTTCAGGTACAATAACAGAAATACAGAAATAAGCTGCTTAGAAATTTTGAACAAATACTGTAAACTTGTATATGAATCTCCAGTAGCTAAAAAGCGCAAAGTAACGTCTAGGCGTTCTTGTACACTGACACTTTTTCTTAATTTGGTATCTCTTTTACAAATTTTACGTCCAATAGCGTTAATCAAAAACTCGAAATCTTCAGATGACATTTGAATGAAATTCTGGAAATGGCCGCCCACTTCTTGTAATTTCAGATCAGTTAATAAATCAAATACATTGTATGATTGTCTTCTTTGGTATAATTTCGTAATCCACCAACGTTTTTTCCTTTTTTCTTTGCTTTATTTAATACTAAAAACGCCGCGCTTGCAACAATTATACGTCTCTTTCGAAACATTTGTACACAAATATTGGATTAAAAATTTGCGTGCAAAATTTTTAATAAAACAAAATATTTTTGCAAACAGATTTATTTGCGCGCAATTACTTTTATGCCTAAACCATTCGTGTGAATAAAATTGCTCTAGTCAGTACCCAGCTTAACAAAAAAAATACAAATTTAGACCAAAAATATAATCGTAAAAACAATGATTTTTCTTAGTTAAACTACCGCAGTTGTAATTTACTTTATATTGTTTAATTACAGGGTGTCCCATTTAAGATGGATAGCCAATATCTTGTTTGTTTGTCAAGCGATTTTTTCACTTTTTGCAGGAGGCTGTATGGCTACAAGGTGCACATTTTGCCCATGCAATACCTCATACACGTACGTTTTATTAGGGTTTGATATTTTTCGACTCAAGAGTAAACTACCTTTAGGATACTATTTATTACAAATCTGTTAAATTATTTTAAATCCTTCTTACTCAAGATAATTAAGTCCTAATTTTGATAAATATTGATATAGGGTGTGTCATTAAAATAGGTGAAAATAGGTTTTTAAGTGAGATTGTTCCATAAACCGCTCGATCAACCCAAATCGAGTGGTGCTTAAGCAATAAAAGGGAAAATCCTATTGAGTGCCCTAGATTCCTAGGGACTTGAAAATTGGGTTTTTAAGTGAAATTTATTACATGTATGTATCCCATTTCTAATAATCATACAGCCTCCTACCAAAAATGAAAAAGATCGCTCGACAAACAACCATCATATTGGCTTGTATCCATCTTAAGTGGGACACCCTGTATATAAAATCGCCATTTAAACATATCGTTACAATGCTTGTATATTATAAGAATTATAAATTGTTCATTACATGGAAGTATAGTAGCATCCATGGATTACAGTAGTGTATAGTAATGTTCCAGTATTTTATGGTGATATGTAGAATAATCTAAAGAAGCATGATTGTGTCTAGAATTATATAGAATAAGTAAATTAGGTAAATAAAGACTGGAGTAAGCCATGGTTAGTTAGTTATTTGATATAAGTGATATAGTTAAGATGGTAAAAAAGTGTACGTTGTAGTGTTATTATAGTAATTTTAATAAAGTGTTTTAGTATTTTCAAGTGTTTGAATTGTTAAATCCACGTAGCGAAAACCTATAGAAAACCGTAACAATATTGAATTTTAATTTAAATAATATCTTACACTTCTATTAAGCACGTCGCGCCACTTAAACTTCCATGGGCAAATTTTGCCAATGCGTAAAAAGGAGTCGATCTTAAGGAATCAGAAAGCGAGACTGACGCGTCAATTAATCAGGAATTGTTTCAATACTGACGCTCCTTGTCTAATCCCTACCTACTAGTGTTCAACATAACTCAGTTGATCAGCATCGAGCTAGCATGACGTGCATATCCGTATTTTACACGAAGTATATCCAAAATAAATTTATGAATGGAAATGATTTAAACACTTTTTTAATATGAGGGTACTTTGGTCTTAAGCATTTTTCAGTTTTTCTGACCTACCCTGTAGGTCCTTGAACTTTAACTTAAACTAATTTTTCCTGATCAAGCAATTTTAATGTATAAACTCTAAAGGAATTCACATTTTTTTTAATCATATTTATTTCGATATTAGCAAAAACTAAAAATTTTTAAGATGACCGCCATCTTTTCTTACTAGCTATTTTTTTATCAAAGTAAACTTTTGGTATGTTATAGTACAACTTACTATATGCCTAGTTTATTTCTAGTTTGTTTTATATTACCGTATTGTAACCTATGTTTACTCGAGTATAATACCGTGTCTAGAAACGGCACAACAAAAGGAACAAAATGTGGACAATGTTGTTGTATTTCCTGAACTAATACCTGAAGTGCTAATTGAAAAAATTAGAGTTTTTTTTTATCAATAAGATGAATTAAAAACTTCTTTTTTTTTGCGTCTTGTAAAAGTGAAATATTTCACTGAAGTTAATTTTACTTTATAATTTTAAGTAAGTGTTAATTTACCATTATCCTAAAAAAACTGTAATTTTTTTATTTTAAGACAAATATTAATTTTTTTATACTAAAAGATGCAAAACTTATAAATGGAAATGATTTGATTAGCAGTTGAAAGTTTGTGAAAACTCTGCATCAATTATCCAATCTCGAAAATAAAATGTTGCATGGGACATCTATACTGGTTAAGCAAGTAGGTATTGGGATGTCGGCCAGTAAAGCAACAAAAAAGGATGACTAATCGTCATCCAATAAGAAATTTTTACTTGCAAGTATTCACGTTGGACTGGTTCTTTTCTTCACATTGAATATCTGTTATCTTATTTAGCGGATTCTGTATAATATCGTTTACATCGCATGTTTTTAAGCGATATTGAATTGATGTCGCATGCGGCACTGTAAAGTAAGATTTGACAATAGACCCGCTGAGAAATTACAGTCATAAAAAAGATCTAACAAATTACTATATAGAGCGTACTTTAATTACAATAAAAAATGTTCTTAAAAATTGATAAATTTGCACAAAAAGCGTAATTTGATGCATATTTAAGAAGTAAAAACTAATAAATAATTCTGCCAATAATACGCTTCAAAAAATTTAAACTAATTAATTACAGTGTTACTGTCTTAATAAAAATAAATAAATTTATTTGGGAAACTTATTAACGTGAAAGCGTCAAAACCTCAGACAATAATGAAATATTAGTCCAGTAAAATAAAGTTTTAAAACACGTACATCTTAAAGTAATTCGATCCGAGTTAGAACTATATTAAAACTACAATTAAGATACAAATAATACATCTCTTTTCAAAAACATATGGTTATATGGTTATGGATCATAGGAAAAATGAAAAAAAAAACTGGTTACAAGTTTTTATACCTTTTTTATAAAATGGACGTAAAAGCACCTATTTAAAAGCTACCGAGTTATTTTTAACTTATAACTTCGATAAAAACAAGACATGCCTACACTGTATGAAAATCACTTTTGAATTTGGTAAAATCAGAAAAGTTTAATACATAGTTACTTTTTATGGTGGGTGGGTATATTATTAGTATAGGTATATTAAAAGCGTAAAGCAAAAGTGCGGTTTTCATTGCATTGGGAATTCCAAATTTGAATTATATCTTTTCCCAAAATGGCAATTAATAAATGTTTAAAAACGATGTTTTGATGTTTGGATTCCTGCTAATGTTTTCGAAATAAAGAAATAAATACGTTTAACTTAACAATGTGTAAAACTAGTTATCAAAAAATTTTATATAAAATAAACCACGTACGTTAGTACATTACGAAGAGGGGGGATGTTAGGCACCCTAGGATACGGTATCTCAAGGTCCAGTTTTGCAATATTTTAGTCAATGAAGTAGCTAGGTCAGCAGAGGCCTTGGGGCGAAAAACTAAAGCAGAGCACTAATTCCAAGAAAAGTAGAAAGGTATTTTTTCTTCTTTTCTTAGTTATTTTCTTTAAGAAGGCCAAAACAAGGTCTGTAAGTTTTTCACCTGCATTCCCACATTTTCTTTTTATGGTAGGTACACCACTGATTATAGTTACCCTAAGTATACACTGCCACAAGTAAAGGGTTTACCAATAAGGGCGTCAGAACTATAAAATGTTACTGTAGCAACATTGGTTAAAATTATGATACCAAACTGTCATAGTTGTGTTAAGTAGTGTCTGGCAAGATTTTACAACGAGTAGAAATTATTAAAAATGAAATTATTAAAATTTATCATCGCAGATTGAGGGTTATTTCGAGAAATGATACTGTGAACTGGCCCCCAGGGTAAGCGGTCACTCACCCTTGGATTATATTCTGTTGGGTTACCTTAAATCTCAGGTGTACGAGATTAGGCCACAAACGATTTGTGAACTCAAGCAGAACATCACACGCACCATTACAAATTTACCGGATGATATGAATGAAAAACTAATCAGATATTGAGACACAAGAATCCATCCAACTAAAAAGCACATTTAAACAATATTATTTCCAAAACCTAATGCCATAATTTTTATTATTCATTAAAGTCAAAATTCCTTACATTTTACTAGTAATTATTGTTTTGTGTTATTTTAAAGTTCTGACGCTCTTATTGGTAAACCTTTTAGTTCAAGCGACTTTTTACACCTGCATGGAGAAAATGCAACTTTTAAGCATTTATATTATTACTAATCAATGACATCGGCATTGTATTTCTATTACCGCTGATAAATTTGAAACTGAAATTTAAATTTAGAATAAAATCGAAAACGATCCACTCTAATAAACACAACAATGTACGCTCATTGTTCAAAACTGGGTTAATTCAATGAAATTTATGAGTATTAGTCACTTTACGTGAAATTAAAAAATTACATGTTTTTAAAATATACTTTGGAAAAACTTAAAATGTTGCAAAAATTACGAATATTATACAGGGTGTTAAAAATTCAAGGGGCCCCATTAGAGTCTCGGAGACGGTAAGAGATACAGGCTTGGTTAAATTGGAGCAAAGTTGTCCATTTGTATGCTTAACAAAGATTCCTTTTTAAATTTTAAAAATTTGCAGCTATCCCGAAATTACGCAAAAGAATACCGAAATTTTGCGACACAGTTTTAGTTAATTTAACAAACGACACATTATTCGACGTTTCGAACCGAAAAACCATAATCTACTATTTTGCCATTAAAAGAAAACTTCCATTTAAAGGTAAACATCAATTCTTTTTTTCACTTCTCATTTTTTTTTAAATTTAGTTTTACATAATTTAACTAATAAGCGACTAGAATTACTGTAATTTATATACATTTACTAATATGTACGTATTAAAATAAAGCATTTAATTAAATCACACGCCTCTATTAACTTTATCGTAACCTGTCATAAAAAATGGATGCAGACTTATCTACGAACAAAAATTTCCCCGAACGTTTGGGATAAAATCGTTATTTGTAATGGCGAAATAGTAAATGATGGTTTTGGGTTCAAAACGTCGCACCCTGTATCTCTTACCGTCTCCGAGATCCTAATGGTGTCCTTATGCCACTATACCGGTATGGAAACCAAACCGCCGTCCCTAGCAAATTCTTACGTTTAATCCCCTCCACCAATCTACTATGTACTCTCCCGCAATTCACCGCTGCAACGAGCGAGCCAATTTAAGCAGAACGAGATCAGGGGCTGCAGGCCCACCGCTTTCGTCTTTCGTCGGACCCCACCTCGAATATTTATTATGCTTTTAATTCCCTATGGTCGACAAGTAGGTTTTCACACCTATGTACTCTTATACTGGACTTGCCTTGGCTTGTTCGTTTGTCAACTCTACAATCTTGCCATAAAAAGTGTCACATTTTCATCCAATAAAAAAAAGCTTCATAAAAAATTTCTAACTAAATCATGACGTTTTCAATAAAGAAACACCGTTTTAAAATTGAAAATTTAATTGTGCAAGTTCCAGTAAAACCTTTTGGCTATGTAAAGCGGCCGAGAAAAATACCGAGAACTTCCACGTATGAAAAATTCCCATTACCAGCGACTTTTCACAGCTGCACCAGGCAAAGTGCATCTCTCCGTGGGAGTTGAAATATTTACCCGAATAAATAACGAATAAGCCTCGTGTTAACATTGCCCAAATTGAAATTGAAATTTAAACCTATATAAAGAATTCCAAGAAAATTGAAAACTACGGTTGGCTAGACACACTTTCCCAAACGGTAATTTTCATTATTAGGTTACTGTTTTTAACGATAGCGAAACGATAGAAACAATATTGCAGATAAAAAGATTATACAATTGTAAAAATGATGTTACATGTACATATATTAATCAATACAATATGGTGCTTGATTACAGGGTGTTCCAACTTAATTTATAGACAAAATTACTTTTACCTCAGATCAATCAAGATAAACTGGCTACAGCGCCAAGTGTAATAAAATTACACGAACCACTTGGTGCCACTTTTGACCGCTCCATAACTCAAAATTTTTTTAACGTAAACACATAAAACTACGTGTGTCTATTAATATTCATACGGACAACTAGAAGCCAAATTTCATAAAGCAAGCTCAAACGGTTGTTAAGATATGAAGGTCCAACTGACTGACATATACCAGTAGATCGAAACCTAACCCAATCCAGATGACCTAGAAAATGAAATTTGAAATCCAGCTCGGTAATTGTATGTAAGCGTAGTAGTCGAAAAATCCGACAATAAAAAAAACCTGAACAAACTACAGGGGGTTAGGGGGTCCCCATACAAAAATAAAGTTTTTTTATTGCAGCTTTTGATCCGTTACTAGTAGTTTTGAAACTATCCCAATAAATGTTTTACTATATTTGCTATATAACAGAAGTTTAAAAATTAAATTAACTCAAAAAATAAGTGGTTTTCCCATACAAAAAGCTTGTAACAGTCGCTAATAAACAAACGTTAACAAGATCGTTATATCGCCCGGACCTTGGCTAATTAACGCATAAACAGGAATCGTGTTAAAAAGGTAGCAGATAATAAATGGGTAATGCGCACTGTTATTTCTAACGTTTAAGAAAATGTAGACAATAGCATAAAAATGACAAGTATGCAGTAGAAACGCAAGAAAAACTATTAAATCTAAATACCTGTCTAGTTTCCTTTACAAAAAGTAATGATATCCTACAAATAAACATAAATGTGAAAAAGCTGAGCCAAGTTTTATACTAAAATTATGCTTGGCTGTTGGCGTCGCGGCAAAAAGAATGGAGATCTAAATGACTGCCATGTTTTGTACAAAATTCAAATATGTATGAAATCTTCAGGTGGTTAAGATTTGACCTGACGAGTTTTGATCAGAGTTAAATAAAAAATATATTTAAATAAGTTAAATAACTTTATTAAATGACAAACGGAATGTCACAACCAAATGGTGAGAATATTATAAAAAAAAACTTTTCCACGACCGTTAAAAAATGCTGTTTGTTTAATCGTTAACAAGAAGCTAAAGTACTCCATTCTAGTACACTACATAAAGTTTTAAAAAAGTAAGTTTTTTTACAATTTGATGAAGTGTTTTGTTTCAACGCCTACTACAATAAACCTAAATATCAATTTATGCAATATAACAGTAAACGCGACAATCAACTGAACCAAACGGTCAAGTTACCTTTGATTTTGTCATTATTTCTTTTAGTTCATGTGTCCCTGGTTTTAAAATTTGACAGTTTGCAAATAAATTTAATAGAAATTGTTGAAAATCAATAGTAATAATGAATTTGTATGACTAAGAAATTGAAAACGAATTTATAGTATTACAGGATTATTTATACAAAAAGTAAGTACATACAATTCTCTAAAATTAAATAATAAATGCATAGTTATGATGAGTATAAATGTCTCTTAAAAAATAAGCAGCCTATGATTTTTTGATGTAATATAATGGCTGTGCAGCAAAAATTACAAATAATTAAGTTTAGATAAATAAAAAATGTATAAAATGGTATTTTGGGGAAATTTTATACGGTCGTGGAAAAAATATAGTATGTAACACATGCATAAAGTGTCTTTTTGTATCACTTTATGCACTTGTTACATAAATTACTATTAAAAAATCTAAGGCCTTTTGCGAAAACCGCATTATAACGATAATTTGTTCTAAAATTATTCACGATTAGAATGGGTCAAAATATAGTCGGAAGTATTTGTAGTTTTAGTTTTAGTTTAGAATACAAAAAGCCGATTTTTTTCTTAATAATAGTTTACAAAGGGCCACAGCGTAAAATATTTAAATTCAAAAACTCTCGAACCCTCCCGGCTTTACCTGGATTATCTAACGAAAGAACTTAAATTTATTTGTTTCATAAATATGATCCAACATCGAGTTATGATAGCCACCGTAAATCACCTTTTTTCGAGACGCCTCCGAATAACTCGACGTGTAAACTACTGACGAAAATGTGCACACCACAATTCCCCTTTTTCATATAATTCCACAATTCCTGAGCGGTTTATCCCCGGAATAATTGCTGCAAATGCCGTATTTTTATATGGAAACACAATTTTTTAACGTATGCCTTAATATACAATTAACTTTAATGAATAAATTTTGACTTTGTCGTTGAAAAAAAATAAAAAGTTCCTTTTTGGGCACGGACTTCTCATTATTATTTATATGACGAAGATTGTTCATTTATTTGATGAATTACTAAATACAAAAGTTTAGGCCAAAAACCAAGTTTAACAAAGACTATGGAATAAAAACTTTATAACCAAGAATGGGGTTTATTGGGATTAGTTAAAATATCTAAATAAACTCCCTTATAGCACAGAAACAACGGCAATTTAAAAGCAGACAACCGACTTCATTTTCCATTTTAGCTTGTGTCGCAGCTTTAGAATCACGCCCGATAAAAAGTAATGATACGATTAACAGCAGACTGTGCTGCAACTAAGGAGGAATAGTTTTCTAAAGAAGTTAAACAGAAAAATACAGAGCTTTATTATAACTCTTAAGTCCACACCAGCAAATTTAAAAACCGTAAAAAAGTTTAGTTTACGAATCACAAATTTAATTTAACAATGGCTACAAAGAAAGTTGGAAAATGATAAAAGAAGTAATACAAAAATAGGCTTAGGAGTCAGTGAGCTTATTCCTAGAATCACGCGGCAGCGTGTTAAGCCAAGTGCAAGTAAAGAAACTGGCTACAGGAAATGAAGCATTTCACCTGGCAATTTTTAGTCCTGCATGGATTGATTTGAAAATTTAACGAAGATAAGAAATAGCCCAAGGTAAAAAACCTATATCGAAGGGCGCCAAAACCCTGGAGGTGGAAATTTTTTTATTACATTTTAACAACAGAAATCGGTTGGAAAAGTATTTCTAAGCAAAAAATGTTCTTTATGTTTACTAATACTTTTCCACTGATCTCGATGGATTGCCAATGTTGTTCACCTGCGCGAAACAAAAGTTACATTTCATGGGCGAAAAAACCGGTTTGTGCGCAAGCCAGTTGAGGGTAAATGCACCCGGCACCAAACAAACTATCCGCATTATCGAAAAGAATTGTCGACGGCGTCCTGGTTTTCTGTTTAAAGTACGGTAGCTAATGAGCGTTACGGTCCGACCGCGGACGAAGGGTACGGGGTGCCGGTGTTTGTATTTTGCCACGACTTTTAAGTGCGCATGTTCGTCCACCCACTGCGCGAGGTCGTAAAAATCCGAAAAATGCTTCTTGCCACTGCGGATCTAAATGTAGGTTATCTATGTACTTTTCAAGTTATTCGCGATTAAAAGTAAGAATTTTGCGACAAAAAAACGACTTTTTAATGGGGACCAATACGAACAAAGATATGGCGTGTTAATGGTTAGCTTTTTTCCTTAAATGTAAAAATTTGATAGATTTAAAGTAAAATAACGGGGAAATGCTGCATATTTTAAAGAAAACTCATATAATCTTGTTTTAAATACTAATAGGGCTTTTCTAGCATAAAAATTAAGTGAGTTATGGTAAAAATAAGGTCCATTCTATTTAAACGCCGAAAAATTTTTACACTAAATAAAATTTAGGTTCTATATATTATGTCATTATTTTATTATAAACCTTTTTTTACACCAAAAATGAACTTTGCAAAGTGTTTATCCCGCCAAATATTTGTTCTTAAACCTCTTACAAATTTTCTACTAACTCTCGCCTATAATTAACTAACCCAAATTGTATAACAAAGAAATAATTCCGCTTGACATGCAAAATTTGCCATCTCTTTGTTTATTTAAATTGTATGAAACACGATATGGGAGTAGGTACCTTTCGCCATCATCACATCGGCTTATAAAAAAGCTCTTGTTCATCAGAAATCAGATCTTACAATAGTCGGTTATTCTATAACTAGTGTTATTGGTTGTCATTGTTTTATTAAAAATTCTGCAATTAAGAAAAATATAGAGTTCAAACGCTGTAAGTGCGGCTTTTACAATGTCGTATTAACAAACTCAGAATTAAATTACTATGTGGTTAAAGTCCTAGTTAAATTTTAAAAGCTATCAAATGCATTGTAACCCAAATTTAGCAAATATTGTTCGCTTCTAGGGTAGAATTATACTAACTTAAGGATTAATTCGATATTGTAAAAGCCGCTCTAAGAATAACACCGCGATGTCATAACCCGAGTCATAACCTTAATGGCTACTTCACCCATGTCATAAATTATGACATAGACGTAGTAAAAACAGATAGCAGCAGTGCAACATGCAACGCAACTAGATTTGCACGTTGAGAGGGTTGCGCGTAAGGCGCGCTGGAACGTTCGTCGCGCTTCATAGGTGTGGTTTTTTGTGCGAACACAAAGGCGTTCGATTGTGAGTATTCGTTTGGACAGGTTTGAGTGCTGTTGCAAGAAACACTGGGAAACGAAGTTAAAATGTAGAGACAATAGAAAAAATACTTTAAAAACTTGAATGTTATAAGGAGACATTAATTTTATAAAACCGTTTCTTTTATTAAATCGCTAAGTTATCTACCAGACACGACATCTTTTGGTTTTCCGTTTTTTATTCTACCAAGTAATAGGTTAAAAACGTTAAAATAAAAAAAAACTTGCACATCAACCTCGTTGGCCTATAAACTCGTTTCAAATGCGGATAAGCCCATTGAAGAGGAGGTTGCAGCAACGAAATCAAGACCCTTTGTTGCATTGCATGTTACGTTGCATGTTGCATTACACACGTCTGTACGCGGCTTAAGAGCGCGGCAATTTGGAGGTGTTTTGGTAAGAGTGTCTGTATTTTTGTTTAAGTGTCCTTATTTTTTAAACAGTGAACATGTATTTCAAAAAATCGGTGTTTAATGCACAAAAACAATTTTTATTTTTAATATTATGATAATTAACTACCCGACTTTGAAATCAGTTGAAGTAGGCAGAAATCAAATAGCAGACGATGATGTAGCGTTCTTTTTATTGTTAGAGCGTTCGATCCCCATATAGTCGGTGTCGGTGTCTGCAGTTAGTGGAGTAACTATGAACCCTTGAGAAGCCAGGAATTCGTAAAAGTTAATGTTTTTGGACGTAACGTTAATCCAGTTTCGTACCAAAATAAATGACAAAATAAAGGTTTTCAAAAACAAGCCCTCCTATACAAAAATGTCTAATCACACACCCTTTCACACAACCATATTTTTAGGTACTTTTTTTCTGGAGGGGAGGAGGCGACCCTCCAGAGTTAGATCTAGAAACTAAAACATATTTAATTTCGTAAACATTGCATTGCATAAAATTGCGCCGAAGGCTGATTGATAGGTTTTCTTTGTTTAATTAGGATGACGATGCCTAACAATTTTCTGAAATGTAGTGCATTGCTTTGAAAAGTGTCTGTTTCTAGCCAAGCCACAAACCAAAAATTTTCTGTAAAAAAATATTCTTCGCCAAATTAAATCTAGGAACTCTTTTTTATTGACTGATTGACTGAATCGCACACTGTGCTTTTTAATCTGAGTCGCCCATAGATATGATCGAGCTTTCATAAAACAGTGCGCGTCGTCGTCACTAGTCAAGGTTATGTGACTAATGCGACTGATACACAGGAACTGCCGCCGGTGTCACTGGCCTTGCCGAAGAACGCGAGCGCGACCGTATCTAATAACATACTATGTTGTTTTATGCTTAATTTTATATTACACCGGGTACCTACGATGACTTTGAAGTAGTTAGATTATAGGTTGCATAAGATAATTATTTTGTTATACTAAGGCAGGAAAAGCGTGCATTTGTCATAGACATATTGACATCCACGGCGGAAAAAGACATCCAAGTAAAACTAAAACTAAAGGAGATAATAGGTTTATTTCTTTGCTAACAAAAGTGTACACTAGAGCTGGTAGTGTCCAAAGTTCTTTGGGCCAAAATACAACGATCCAATGCAATTTACCGAGTCGAAGGGTTGCTGGTTTGCAAGATACAGGGTGTCAAATTTTCCATTTATTGTTTTAACTTGGACACTCTGTATATCGCAAACGATCAACCTTTTAATTAAGGCAAATTGGGTTAAATCGTTGTATTTTGTAGTAAGGAATTGTAGTCAAGCGGAAGATAACTATTTTTTCATACTAAGGCAGGAAAAGCATGCATTTGTCATGGACATATGACATCCACAATTAAAACTAAATGGGACAACAAGCCTATTTCTTTGCTAACAAAGGTGTACACTAGTGTACACTTTCTACACATTTACATTTTTTTTTCAGTAAACCGTGAAAAATGCATTACACTTTAATGTCCCTTTGTAAAATTGGTGTTTACTGGTTTGAATTAACTTACACCTCGTCGCTAGGAGGTGTGAAAAGTGGAATTTGTCGTGCTTTGCATATTTTTGACATTTGAACAGCTGGAAATTATGGTTTATTTCCGTTTGGAGAATTCTCGTTTGGACACCTAATAAAATTTTACCTGACCTGACCTTTTTTTTCTGGTTTGGACACCTCGACAAAAATGCATAATTATTTCTTCTTGTTTGATACCCTAAAGATGGGAATAGAAATCTTAAGTGGATTTATAAGGCGTGTATTAGTTTTGGGTTTAATTAAGGATTTAAAAAAAAGTTGCTTACCAGCTCTAACCAGCCCCTTCTCCACCTATACTCTGTTTTAATAGGTTTGTTTGTTCCAGCAGAATGTTGGAAACATGTTAGCAACAATCCTAAAAACGCAGGAATTGTTACAAACATTAGCCAGAAATGTTGTCAACAGTTCTCAGCTGGAACGAAAAATAAACAAGTCGTGTATACTCCTTATACGTCAATAAAAAAATGGTTTTGCGTAAAATTTGTCAGTAATTTTTGAAGAAAGTTTACAAACTTTTCCAACATGTTTCCAACATCTTAAAACTACTGTCGGACCAACAAACAATTGTATAATGTTACAAACAGTAACTGTGTGACAACTGTGACTTCTGGAACAAACCCATTAACATAACTATTGTAATGCAAACCTGAAGGAAAGACATCATAAATTTTACACTACATTTTTTCACTTTATTATGCCCGTCAGTGTAATTTATTGATTTTGCATTGCATAAAATGGATCTTAATTTTTTAAACGAAAACAGTTTGTCGTACGGAAAAATATCAAGAGACCAAATTAACTCAAAAGTAAAAATTATAAAATTATACTGATTCAAAGAAAAAGCAGTGGTTCAAAAAATTCAGTACAAATCTTGTTCGAACGCCTCTTGTATTTTTTAAAACTTTTCCAGCATAAAATGTAATGTAATGGTCAAGTGATATAAAAGTTATTACAAAAAAGCATTTTTTCTTAAAACTTTAACACCCTATATCTTGGGAAGAAAGCATTTTAGGACATAGTTTTATTTGAAAAATGTTCTTATTTTCTTTTATCTTATACAGTGCTAAAAAAATACCAACTTAAAAATATCCCTGTATATAAAAATTAGGAAAAAGACTCTAACATTTTAAATTTAAAACTGTATTAAATTAAAACAATGAAAATGTATGAGGTTAGTGAGGTTATTTATTGCCTAATTTACAATTTGCATTATTATGGTCAACTGTATTATAGGGTGACTAGCCTAAATCAATACACACGAAATATATTCTCATAAATTATTCAAAGTTAATTATATTACAATTTGTGACCAATACTATTAACCTAATTGCTAATTTATTATTAATAACTTACTAATACTACGTAATGAACCACCAACCATGGTAATTAAAATTTATTTAATTTCTCATTAAAAGAGACCTGTAAGCATACAGATGGTTTATAATATACACACTGTCAACGGATGGAGATTACAAGAGGGCAAATGGATAAAAAAATAATTTTTCTAGAAAAAGTTAGGCAGCGTAGTGTATGTTACATTTTTTAAACGGGAAAGATTAAATTTTAACATTGTAACAAAACACTAGTAACTTTCTTTGCCACTTAATATATTAGTTTAATTTTCATATACCAATCGAAAAACAAGATTTCTTCGCATGATTCTAAAAACAATTAGCATATTACAAAGTTTAATAAAACCATTACAAGCCATAAAACTAACACCGAACTTTTCAACCTGAATTTCATTACTCCCCGGTTTTAAAACCATGTGGTTTTTTTATAGTTTACAAGCTACCTTATTTATTATCCGCACGATATTTATGCATGCATGCACCGGCATTTTTTAATTAGATGTGTTTTTGTTCTATTACGCAAAATAGCGTGCTCCTCTTAGTTTACAGGTATAGTTTGAACCGTATTTATTTCATTCTGAAAGCGATGCCGCTAAGTACACAAAAAATGATAAAGTAAACAAACTTTTCGAAAGGACATAGCCTCTGACAGAGCCTGATTACATATTTTTTGATAAATAAATAAAAATATTGCGAAAACACGTATCACGTACTTAAAGGGCATCCTCTTATTTCGTCTCTGGCGTGCCATAAAATCTGTAACGCGTGGCGTAGTCGTCGGTTTGAATATTTTTTGCTGCAATAAATCATTGTTCACAAAAGGGTTTATTTGCTTTATCATTTTTGCATACTTGGCGGCATCGCTTTCAGAATTAAATAAATATGGGTCTAACTATATAATACTGAATATTGTACAAACGTGCTTAATTAAGTCTTTTAGAAAAAAACTGTCCGAACACAGTATTTATTAAAGGCACTGCCAAAATTGCATGCATATATGATATGGCGGATTTTATACCAATTGTATTTGTAAGCAACATAAGTCGACTTCCAAACAAACTCAAATTAAATAAAAACGGTATTTTCTGATATGGCTTACTTTATTTAAATTGTAAAATTTTAATATAACTCTTAAAAAAACAGGTTAACACACTTGAAGTACCTGCTGAATCTTATTTTTTAGGTTTCTTATTTTAAATGTTTAGGAAGATCCACAACTTATTAACCAAATTCACTACGCAGAGAAAAGTTAGTATTGGTAATTTAATTTAAAAAAAATAAATAAATAAAAAAATAAATTAAAATAAAATAATTTTTAAATTTCTACTCTAAACTGTTCATATTGATATATCGGGAGTCACACCGCAGTAGCTCGTAAGTCGCAAAATATTAATTTTAGAGGACAGACAAAAACTGCTTAACTAATATTATTTTTTCAATGATAATAAAAGACATTTTTTTATGGTATAATGTTGAAAAACAAATGGTGTCTAAATTAAATTTCCCACGTAATTATAGATTATTATTTAGATGTTTCTAGATCTTAGACCTTAGAATAGAGCTAGGATTACCCATGCACTCAAGGCGCTCGGATATTTGTTTTTTTTTACGTCTAGGTGATGTCAGCCAGACGGGACCTACAGCTTAACGTGGGTTCTAAACCACGGTCCTATGAGCGACAACTCGTCTCCACCCTGGGAGGCACTACTGAATCTACCAACTGAGTGGGGTCCGCATGTCTACGGTTGCGCAGGACACGGCAAAGTGTGTTCCGGCGTCCTGGTCCTTTGCTGGCCTTTGTCCGCCTGTTGTTGAGCTAACCACTAAATTTCTGACCTTGGCCGCCACCAGAATTCGAACCCACCTTACGTTGATTGTGCGCTCAACGACCTAACGCTAAATCGGTTTTGGGTTTTGAATATACAGTGCATTTCGTTATTGCCCCCCTTAAATTTCTTAAACGGGTCAATTAAAAAAAAAAAAAAATTAAAAAGTGACATTTCCAGGTGACAAATTTAAAGGTGCTGCTGGGAGCCATCTTGGGAAAAAATTAAATAGAAAGGAAGGTTTATACCATTAAAAAGAGATTTAAGAACACTACATTAAGTACTTACATCTAAAAATACATACCTGGCTCAGAGGGGGGCAGAATAAACATATTTAAGCTAATGTATTTTTTTAACGCCTAACAGTAATTTAAAAAAATACATGTATGCTTTTAAACTAAGAAAAGAAAAAAGTTTCAGTATAGTAGTACACCTGTAAATTAAAGGAAAGCCCAAGAAAATGTAAAACCGCTGTACCGGATTACTGATACACAAGGTAAAACATGGAATGTTAAAATCTTTTCTAATAAACCTTTATTTTAACTAAAAATAAATACACAATGTCGGTAGCTGCCATTGAACGAAACAAATCAAAAGGAAAAAACTAAGGTTTCGATTGCGGCTGACAATAATTCCTGAGTCGCGTCTAGCGTTGCTGACACAAACCGATTGTAATTCTTGCTGAAATGTATTTATCGTGACAAAACCAAGTTATATGAAACTAATATTTTATTGTGCCGGATAGAAATTTTTGAACTTTAAAATAAATTAATTTTGTTATTTAGGTTAACAAAGTAAAAAAACGGACACTTTTGCATGACCGTCTGTACCCCGGTTATGCTTCAAATAGGATTCCTATCTGTTTTTAACCGACGTCAAAAAAGAAGGAGGATTTATGTTTAATGCCTATGATTTTTTGCTGGCACACCGATGATCCCGTCATTTTGGACCGATTTTCAAAATTCTTTTTATTCCAATGAGTGCATTTCCGCGGTGGTCTCATAAGAAAACCCGCAGTCAGGATCGCGAAAGTAATAATTGTGTGTATTTTATTTTTGTGACTCAGGTGTTTCGTGTTTCTGGTGTTTCCGTTTATACCCAA
Source organism: Listronotus bonariensis (assembly GCA_014170235.1). Taxonomy (NCBI): domain Eukaryota; kingdom Metazoa; phylum Arthropoda; class Insecta; order Coleoptera; family Curculionidae; genus Listronotus; species Listronotus bonariensis. The sequence goes on from JACEGR010000667.1 coordinate 139,827, forward strand.
CTTATACTTATTAGGGGTAGCATAGGAGTGGTTGTCCTTTTTTTATTCATTATTTTTAAAGTGTTTTGTTAAAAAAATCCTGATGATGTCCATATATATTATATTATATTATATATATATATATATATATATATATATATATATATATATATATATATATGTATTTTCTATAGCTTTTAGTAAACTGATGACAAATATACAGGGTGTTCCACTTAAAAACCCAATTTTGTGTTATAACTGTAGAATCCTATCTGTAATATCAAGCGAGTTACAGTGCCTGGCCAAATTAGCACAATTTGAAAAACACTCTATATCTCCAAAACAAATCAAGTTAGACCTAATTTACTTTCACCACTGAATTTGTTATAAAATTCAAAATCGAGATTGCGCAATCAAATTTGTTCTATCTTTTTTAGTTTACCATTATTTTATCATGTAGAATCACCGTCTTATGTTTCGTGATTGATTTTTGATTCACCCTGTATAATAGAATTAAAGATAAAAAATATTGCAGTTCTTCTCTAAAACAATGTATAATATACAGGGTGGCCGAAAAGGTGAGGTCAAAAATGACAGGGGTGATAGAGTGAGCCAAAATAATGTTAGTCTTTCATATAAAAAAGTTCTATCGCGCTTCCTTAGGTAATTGATCTTTATAGTTAGATTTTAAAAAATGTATTTCATTTTTAACTTTCGAACGGTTGCGACAATAATAATGATTATTGGAAATTTAAATTAACTCATACCAATGTATTTTCCATAGGCAAATGATTGCGCAGTAAGTCATAATGATACAGGGTGAGACGATTTTTTCGTTTATTGTATGCATTTTTTATAGAGGTGAAAAAATTGACATTTTGCTTTGGCCGTTTTATTCCTTCATCATTTTTGTACGAAAAATTTATACTTTATTTAAATTGATATCTTGGACCGTTTTATATAAAATTGCATTTTAAATCCAGACATACCAGAATTTTGTATGTAATAAATAAATCCAGGTTTTAAGAAAATTATTAAAATGTGGTAAAAATAATTAGAAATGGTGTTTGTAAGCTATATTTTAATAATCTTCTTAAAAAATTAAAGTGTTTATTACATCAAAAATGTTGGTATGTCTGGATTTAAAATGCGATTTTATGAAAAACGGTCCAAGATATTGTTTAAAATAAAGTATATCTTTTTTGTACAAAAATGATAAACGAATCACACGGTCAAACCAAAATGTCAAATTTTTCACCTCTGTAAAAAATGAATACAATATACGAGAACAAATAGTCTTACACTGTATAATTATGACTTACTGCGCAATCATTTGTTTATGGAAAAAAGCATTGGTATAAGTTAATTTAAATGCCCCAATATTATTATTATTGTGGTAACCGTTCAAAAGTTATAAATAAAATATATTTTTTTATTCTAACATTAAAGGTTAATAACTCCCTAAGGAAGCGCGATAGAACTCTTTTATATGAAGTACTAACATTATTTTGGCTCACTTTGTCAACCCTATTATTTTTGACCTCACCTTTCTAGACACCCTATATTTATAAAAATTTTAGTTTTCTACCTTAAAACATTAAAATAATCCATCGCAAAAGGGCCAGAAATTTAAAGTACAAATACACCCCAAAAGATATTAACCTCTGCTTTTTCCTCCAGCTTTCTTTATCCTTATATCCTTTTTGTCCCGTGCCCTGCATTATCCTGGTATTCCCACGAGACCAAATTTCTTGTAAACTGTCTGATGCGTCTGAAGTAGTATCCGTTAAGGTTTTTTGGGGTCTTCATTGAAAAATACACTCGGTGTGGCACTTTGCTCAAAGATGTTAAAATGGAAAATGTGTACTAATGGTTAAAATACAATTAACAGAGGTTTCTTATAGATAGAAGTATCTCTGTCTCTCTCTCTCTTTTAATTTAACTACTTTTTAATACTTTTTTAATATTTCGTGACGTAAGAAAAGTTTAGTTATTTATTAAAAAATAAAAAATAAAAAAGTTGTTTTAAGACGGAAAGAGCACAATACTATACTACAGTGCTGGAGTCCGTGTAGTTACGTATATTTACAGTGGTGAGTCAACACTTGTATCTCGACAGTTGCGAAGTAAACTACTTTGGTAGCCTGTTGAATCTGCGAAAATCTGCAGTCTGTCAACACAAGGTCGGATACTAACAACATAATATTAGTGCAGATTTTCGCAGCTTCAACAGGCTACAGAAGTAGTTTTCTTGGAACCTGTTGTGATACAGGTGATAATTGACCACTGTAAATATACGTAAAAAGTTGTATTGTCCCTTCTTGCCCCATGGTGCAAGTAAGATGGGGTACCCCCTGATGATAATTTAACAACATACTGTTAGAACTAACAGTATGTTGTCAGTATCCGACCTTGTATTGAAAGACTGCAGGTTTTCGCAGCTTCAACAGGCTACAACCTATGCCACTTTAGACCCACCTTTTCAATACACCCCGTAGAGCTAACAAGATATGCCAATGATTTTCATTTGGGCTAGGTTTTAACGCTCTTTTCCACCTATAAATAGTACGGACGTCTTCGTTAGGAGTTACATAGAATTCCCGGGTTTTTGGCGGCTGGAAGAGCTGTACGGGCGGTTTTACCTTTGGGGAACAAAGAAAGACTCACCCTATCATCTATTAGTGTCGCGATAGTGTATTTTGAGGTCTGGAGTGATTCATAATCTTTTTATCTTTCTTTTGCACGTAGTACTCTAGTCTGTGGTGACAGAGCACATTCCATCGACGTGACAGACGGAAGAGGGCTAACAGAAACTGGTTATATCTGGATTTTCGTTCTACAGTTTTGCGGCATCCAGATGTGCACGTGCAAGGTTTTTTTATCTTTTTTTGTTTAAGTCTAGATATTTCCTATGGCTCTGAGCCAGACTCTGAAAGTGCCCATTTAAATGTACGGGCAATATAATATTTGAACAACAACAAATCAAATTTGTTGCAAAATAAATGGGGATAAAAAATTATTTTTATTTTTGAAAAAGCAATAGTGTACCATACTTTTTTCTAAATCTTTAGTATTCAGCCTATACGGACGCCATGGTAGAAAAATTTAAAAATTCTCATTGGTGCTTAGTAGGTACGTGCCAAATTTCATGAAAATATCTTTAACAGTTTTAAAGTTTAAACAAGGGTACGATTTTTTCTTAAAACTTATCACCATGTAGCTCAAAAGTTAAGAGGTTAAGGACACATGTTAAAATGAACTTTTCTTCCTAAAATGGGCTAAGGAATCTTATTCTGTTTTTTACCCATTAATTAAATTACTCATTGTATTAGAAAAATAAATACTTTAGCTTAATTAACTATTTACCTTAAATACAAACCATTCAACGCACGGTTTTTTGTGGCTTAATAAGCTTTGAATAACCATTACCGCCTCTATTTTCCCGAGAAACTCGATAAGAAAGCCACACAATTCTTATAAACGAGAACTAACCAACGAAATGTTCATTAACTATAATTTCCTCGGCTCTTTTAAATTAAGAACCTTAGAATACCCTTTAATTATGGTAATATATTTTCATTTAAAATGTTTCAATGCCGAAGTTGAAAGCGTAAATAATAATGGTATTTATACCCATAAAATGCAAGGCATAAACATAATTAATGTTGGCACAATTTAGATATTTATTCAGTTATCATTAAGTTGCGTTTGTTTCCAGGGTGGTCCCTAAGTAATGGGTCAAAATTTAACTACATAATTGCGTCGTTAAAATAATAAAATTTAACTAAACTTACCTTAGTACAAAGTTGATATTAACTGAGATACGGGGTCTCAAAAATATTTTTAATTATTTTCATTAATATTTAAAATACGTTTTGAATATTGTGATGAAACTCGGTATCTGTAGGTTTTCTGACATGAGCTATTCATATTCGACGTAAATTTTTAGGTGTTAACTAGAGGACGCTACCTACACTACTTTAAATTTCTCTAAAACGTCACAACTTTTTGCGCTTTCCTGCATGTACCATTCGAGTAAAATATTGGATTCTCCAATGTTTCTTACACAAAAAAGGTATAATTTGTAAAAATCCTTCTGAGCAACCGTTTTCTAAATATTCGCCATTAAGTTATTCAGTGCAACCCAAAAATACCTTTAAAATCAGGTTTTTAGTCATAACTGCAACTGCCTTATTATAAACAAATGTTTTAATGTCCTATTTCTCCATATCCTTGTTGGTTGCACTAAACCACTTAAATGCAAATATCTTGAAAACGGTGGCTCAGAGCCATTCTTACAAAGTACACCTTTTTGTGTAGAAGACATAAGAGAATTTACTGGTTAACTAAAATGGCATATACAGAGTAGCACAAAAAAGTTGGGACGTTTTAAATAAATTCAAAGTAGTGTAGGTGGCGTCTTCGAGTTAACACTTAAAAATTAACGTCAGATATGAATAGCTCATATATAAAAATCCCTATGTACCAAGTTTTATTACTATTTAAATTGTATTAAATATTATCGAAATTATTTGAAAATATTTTTTGAACTTTGACACCTGCATCTTAGTTAATATAAACTTTTGTACTAATGTAAGTTTAGTTAAATCGCAATATTTTAACGTCGCAATTCTTCAGTTGAATTTTGGCCCATTACTTAGGGACCACCCTGTATTTATAATCTAGACGAGAATGGAGTTTTCTGCGAAAAATATTTTTGTAATCGTAAAAATATGGTTGTTGGTATTTTGGATTTAGAAGAAAATCCGAGAAGGGAATTTTTTAATAATTTCGCAAATTTCGTTACGGCGCAGCCCACTATGTACGATGCAGTAGAAAATCGTCCGAAATCAAATAACTTTTGAACGAAAGGTCGTAGAAAAATTTCTTGGGTATCATTTAAAAGGTGAAGTTATGTAGAATATAGAAAAATGTAAGATAAACTTAATCTTAACTGTAAAATAGAGTTCGACCGATACCGATTTCGGTATCGGCCGATATAGAAAGTGCACTATCGGCCTATATCGGTATCGGCCAAAATCAAGGCCATAATCACTAATAATTGTTTAAAACGATTTTTTAAATCATAATAAAATTAATTTTAAACAAACTAATTTGCTCCATGATTTAGAGGAATGCAGGAAAAAGTATTTTTAGAAGTCAAGATTAGGAAAATTAAAACACAACAGCTAATTACTAAACAAAAAACGTTGTAAGTAGATATATTATTTAAAAAAAAACAAAAATTTCTGAAAATTCAAAAAGTTAACAACGTACTACAAAGAAATTGTCACAATAATAATTAGCAAGTAATTAAAGTTAAGTTCTGGTAAGTTATACCTAATGTAACAAAATTAACGATTCTGCTCTTTCAGGGGTTAGACGATTTCTAGAACTTTCATATACGTTCCTAGCCGAAAAAAAAGTTTTTCAATAGTTACGTTTTCTAAAAAAATATTAAATCAATATAAAGGGTCAGAAGTAAGATTACTAGAATGACACATAAATAAATTATCAAAAATACATGTTTTTTTTTTTCGAACTGATTTCTCTAGTTTAAGAGCACCATAACCAAATAATCCTATATTCGAAATAAATTTTATGTAAAAAAATATTACATCAATATAAATAGAAGGCCAGAAGTATTTTTTACAAAAAATATTACATCAGTATAAAAGGCCAAAAGTAAGATAACCAGAATTATACATAAATAAATGATCAAAAATGCTTTTTTTTTAATTTCGAACTAATGCATTTTCTCTGGTTTAAGAGCACTATAATAATTCTACAATCCAAATAAATTTTATTTTAAAAAAATATTACATCAATAAAAATGGAAGGCCAGAAGTAAGATGAATAATAATCTATTTCGACTGAATTATCACAATTTCTTTTTCAATGCATTATATAGGAATTTAGAGCCGAGATTAAATTATTCTCACTTTTTCCTGTATTTAACATAATTTCACGTTTCAAATGATATTCGATAAATTTTTCTACGACATATCTTTTAAAAGTTATTTAGTTTTCTACTGTTTCGTACATAGTGCGGAGGCAAGTGTTAGATTCTAATATACATATTTGTGTTTTTAAAACAAAAAAAATCGTTTCACTAGGGCATTTTTTCTTGGTTTTTCCTCCTCCTCAAAGAGTTAACACGTTGTTCGCTCATTTATTGCTCCATGATTGTTTTGTTTATACTTTGTCCTGTATTTGACAAATTCAGTTGTCCTGTCTTTGACAAATTTAGTTGCGTTTAAAAAATATATAGACTTGTAATGTGGAAATTCAATTTAAATCTCCCTTTATAAATAATGGAGCTATGTATAACTACGAGAGTCGGGAAATGTACTACTTAACTTTTCTCCTCTTTTAGTATCTTTTTTCAAATTTCACTTGGTTTAATATTTTTAACAGTTTTATATTTTAGTTTACCTGTTTATTTTCTATTTATTTATTTGGGTAAAATTTAGTAATTGGAATTTGACCCCCTTCCGAGACGACCGATCGATCTGCAATTTGGTACACACTGTTCATCTAATTGACAATATTGATATAATATACATTTTTTATGATTGTAAATCCAAAATGGCCGCCGATAATAAAATGGTGCAAATTACATATTACTTAACTACAACCTGAATATGGGCATATAACATGAAAGGGCTTGATTGCAGTATCAACGACGTATGGACCCAGCGATTCATCTATAGTCTTTATGATAAACATTGTCATCAATCCCACAGGCAAACGGGTGAGGCAAGCGAGAAATGAAAATGGCGAATTACTTTTTAACTTGGTCGATAGTAGCACCCAACGACGTTAATTTCTATTTACCTGTGAAAAGGAGGTGTGTTTAGAATAGTCTAATTCTTCATAAACAGCACTGCCTACCCATTGTCTTCTTTAAAAACACTTTCTAATCACCCACAAACACCAGAAAATACAGAAAAAACGCATTACAAGCTTTATTTGATCACTTTGGCTTTCCAAATTGTCAAATGACAGAAACAAACAGAATGACAAAGCATAGGGGGCTTCACCTACAAGCATTTAAGGAAGAGTTCATTCATGTTTTATTTATGATGGAATAAAATCCCAAGGGCGTTGCCGGGAATAAATAAATAATCACGTATTTAGAATTTTGTTTTTTTTTTAAAGATAATAACTTATAATATTTAACATATTTTTTTATTATGATATCTAAAAATGATAAAAATATATTTATTGTTTATTTTAAAAGTTATATTGCAAAACTTTTTAATATAGAGGTTTATCCAACAACTACTTGTGGTTAGTAAGTTTAGAGTGGAAAATTAAATTTGGCAAACTGCATTTTAGCGCTTTTACTGTGATGTATTGATGACAAATAGCCTAAACGTAAACAAACTCTGGTCCATACGTCGTTGGGTAGTATTAAGTTCACTATGAAAACATTAAAATCCAAGATTCTTGATCTGTATAGCGCCCACTATCAAAAATTAACTTCCAAGAGCATGCGCTACAAATGGTAAATTACAGATTTTCCACAACTACCTCATTTTAAAAAGTAGTTGGTTACTTCTGGTTAGTCATAGTGGAGGCAATAAATGAACTCAATAGAATGAGAATTATCAACTAACAACAAAACTAAAAACTCTGAAAATAAATTATATATTTTTTATGTTAATCGGTTTTATTGTCCTAAAGCTAAAAAATAATTCGGTAAGTCCTAGCTACCAGATCGCACCAATGTTTTTATCAGACAAAAATAAATCGTTAGGCACTTTAGTAATTTCGATTATAATACATTTATTTTAAATGAAGCCCAAGGATTTTGTTATTTAACTCTATATATCTATATATTTTCGCGTAAAGAAATAAGAAGCTTTTTTCTCTTTATGGTCATATGGCTTTTTGGTGTTTTGAAGACCATTCACTCAGGAGTTTAAATCATTTACCTAATTTTAGTTAATTAATTGACGTAGTAATTTAAAAAAATAAATAAATAAACAGTCTTTGTAAATTAGACAACAGAAAAACTAAATTTAAACCAGCCAAATATATAAAGTACATAATGATTTAGTGGCTTTTAATAAAAAATGAAAAATATAACACGCAAGAAAACAATAAAATGGCAGGAAAAACATTCTTTCATAATAAATATTGTTTAAGATATTAAAGAAGTTCTTGACTTTAGAAAGCCATACTAAAATACACAAAGAACCAAATTAAAATAGTTGTTTATTTGGCTTTATATTGAAAAATGTTACACCAATATATAATAAAACACAGAACGTAAGGAAACCATAAAAGACAAAGGAAAAATAAATTAACTAAAATCAGATCATTTATTGGCATTTTCGGGCACACAAAGAATTCTTTAATATATTTTTACTCTACATAGGAATTTTATGTTTTGTATAAATTTCCAATATAAAGTGTATACATATGTAGTCCTAATACATATACACCGAGGTCCTAAAGTTCGTAAACATCTTTTCTTTATAACAATTTTTGATAATAGCAAAAATACAGGTACTCCTTTAGCAAAAATTACCATTTTTGGCCAAATCTCGTAGATGAATAAGATAATTTGATATCTCAAGAGTTACTTTTTTGCGTAATAATAAGTACTATAGCAGAGCCCGCCTATAATTCATTCTAAAAGCAATGCCGCAAACGTAAACAAAAAAATCACAGTGTACACAAACCCTTTTGTACACAACGATTTATATCAGCAAAAAATATTAAACCCGACAAGTTTCTGGTTCCTCACGCCACGCGTCAGGTTTTATGCGGCAGACAGAAGAGATTATTTTTTTAAGTACGTGATACATACCTGTTTTAGCAATGATTTTTCTATTTATCTAAAAATATGTAGCTGTCGAGATACTATATACTCTTGAAAAGGTTTGCTTTCTTTATCATTTTTTGTGTAGGTTCTTTCCGGCATTGCTTTCAGAATAAATTACCTCGGAACCCTACTATACATCTATCTAAAAAAAATAAACCATATTTAAAACGTTTATAACTCTATCGCATGCATTATTCACAGAGGGTACCCGACTAAATCTTTCTAAAAAGTCCTGTTTATGGTTGGACTTACATTGAAAAAAAATGATAAACTCCGCCCTGTATTAAAACGTGTTTTGCATTTATAATGGTGGTGTGCCAACACAAATTGGGAAACGTTTAAATTAGTTTTAGTAAGCAATCATAAAAAAATATAAATTTGTTAGTTTCTTAAAGGAATCAAAATCTTAAATTATGATTCCATTGAAATTTTAGTGTTACTATACAGGGTGTTCAAACTTAAGTCGACACTATTGCTAACTTCTTTATTATTGAAGATACCATGTCGGTTAAATTGGTAAAGTATTTTTTCCGCTGACTAACGGTGCTGCTAACAGAATTGCAAAAATATCCTTTTTTATTCGAACACCTTGTATATTATATCACCATTCGAAAGATCTAGTAAAGAGCTTTAAAAAGTCAACATGTCATTTATCCAATTTTAAGTAGTTATATGGCTATCCTCCGGAATTTAATAGTAAACTGACATTTTTAAATAAAACACCCTGTATATTGTATCACCGTTAAATAGATATTTTAAAGACCTTTAAGAAAATGCCCCATTTAAGATGCCTATCTCTTATAGTTTTGGAAATATGACCATCCAAATCTGAAAACTATGTTAAATTTCATTATCTCTACAGCTCTAAGCTATAAGCAAGCACTAAGTTTAGTATATAGCTTAGTCAAAATTGACATTATAATCTACTATTTTTCTAGATTTGGATGGCCATATCTCCAAAACTATAGAGGTAGATATATCAAATGTGGTATATTCTTAAAAGGTCTTTAAAATACCTATTTAATGATGGTTCAATATACAGTGTTTTGTTTAAAAAAAATCCAGTTTACTATTAAATTCTGTAGGATAGCCATATTTCCGAAACTATTAAAAATTGGATATATTACAAGTTGACTTTTAAAGTTCTTTTAAATGGTGATATATATATTATATATATTATATATATTATATATATTATATATATTATATATATTATATATATTATATATATTATATATATTATATATATTATATATATTATATATATTATATATATAGCATATATGGGCAACCGCCGCCAGCCCGCTGTATGATCTGATTCGGCCCCGACAAGACATTTCAAAAATTTAATTAAAAAAATATTTAAATTACACTACTTACTCAAACTCACGGAGTGAGCAAGCCTCATTTTTTCATTTTGCCTATATGGTGGATGGCTCGAACTTTAGTTTAGTTCTATCTGAAGGGCTTTTCACTGAGAGGAATACCTGTACACTTGGAAGGGAATCAGTTGGAAATCCCAGGTGATATATGGGGGAATCATAGGGAATCCTGGGAATCATAGGAATTCTGGGAATCATAGGAAATACATTGGGGTTCCTAGGGAATTCTTGGGAAATCCAGGATATACATCGGAAATCATTTGGAATACCTATCAAATACACGGGAATCTTTTGACAAAATAGTGAATAGCGAAGTGGTAGACATCATTTTTAAATCAATAAATTCTGCGCTTACACTTATTATGTGGCATCTGAATTTAAAAACTATTTATGTATTAGAGTTCCTTTATATAAAGGGTATTTTTGATCTGAGTGGTGCCAAACTAGCAATAAACATGAGTCCCCAAATTCCTCGTTCTCAAGATACAGAGTGTTAAACTTAAAAAAAAAAGGTTTTTGTAAATATCTTAAATATCCTTTACCCAATTTTTTTTTAATTTGGCAATATTATTTATGGTATAAAGGGGGTAATTTATCACCCACTTAATTATATTTTATAATTCCAGTGACATCTCGAGCGGCACCTGAATGAATATTTCTAACAAAAAACGGTACGTCACTAACAGTGAAACTATCTCGAAAAATATGTTCAAATGTTTGCACCTTTTTAAATTAAGCAAATGAAAATACAGCTTCTATGTCTCTAACTTTTTTTCAATCTTGTTTAGTTTAAGAGAAAGAAAATAAAAGCATTTAATTGGGCACTACTGTTCAAAAACAGCCTTTTCGTTTTGCATTGTTTTAAAGTGATATTTGTTAAAAAATGTAATACCAATGTTTTTTTTTTTTAGTTAAAAAACTGCAACTTAAGTGTTATGTAAATGGTTGTTCTGATAATATTATTAACTGTACTTCTCTGGTACTGATGTTGACGACTATCTCATTTGATAACATGGCCAAAAATTTTCCTGGTGACATCAAAGAAACGATTACCAATATGGCGGAATGTCGTGGAATCCTTTATGGAAGGACTCTGTTTGTGCATAAGAAATAAGAATGTAGGTGAGAAGTAGGTATAAAGGTTGGTTAATGACGAGTTAATAAAAAAATACGGTAATTGTCTATATATGTATAGGGGGCAACTTCGAGTTTGATCAATTTTGGAATATGGTTTTTTTTTGGGGCGCTAATCATGAATCTGAAAAATCAGCAATGTTTCGTTTCCACATATCCATTATTAAACTTGAAAATTAAAATCGGTAATTTTCTAGAAACCTGGGGCAACTCCGATTTTGACGCATTTTGGTATACGGGGTTTTTTGGGGCGCTGATTACGAATACGTTTTTCTGTTGACAGCACGCTAATCAGCAAAAAAATACAACTTTATCCATTTAACCGACATCGTATATTTAATAATAAAGAAGTTAGTAATAGTGCCGACTTAAGTTTGATCACCCTGTGCGCTCAGCTGTTATTAATCAGCTTAATTTGTTATTAAGTGTCAAAGTAAGTTTTAATTACGGAAATAAAACCATTACAATTACCTTATCGTCAACACCGTAAGACAAACAGGTAAAATAACTACCTCTCCTTTTATTTTTATTTGTTTTAAATTTTAAACTAACGCAATTATTTAGTTTTAAAACAATGTATTATCTAGTTTATTGCCAACTTAACAACCCTAGTAACTACCTGAATTTTATAACCAGCAATAAAAATAACATGCCTACTTATGGCAAAATGATATAAACAGGCTTAATGACTGCTGTAATCTAAAAAATAAGCACTTTGTAAATGTTTCAAAATGCTTTATTATGACATTATACGCGAAAAATAATCTGCGGTTTTAACTAGGTCATTGTATTTGTGGTATTAGGCAAAAAAATTAGTGTATTACAAATTAAAGCCGTTTTGGGCATCACTGATTTTATTTAAAAAGAGCCTTTAGCCTTATTAATAGCCCTACTCTTACAAGAAAGCTTACTTTCCCGCTGACTGAGGTGTTGAGGTCCTGTTATTATTAACAGTGTGTCCAAGGATAGGTGTTACAAGAGAACAAATGGACCAACATTTTTTGAATTTTTAAACGGCATTTTGGGAAAGCTGATCGCAGGGGCCAAAAGTATTAAATACAAAATTTTAGGCCTATTAGTATATTATAGGGCAAGTTATAACTAAAAATATGAAAATGGTTAAGAGTTAATTATTATTATTATTTTTACAAATAGAACAATATTGTGTAGGGAAATTTTGTTAAGAATTAAATTTTATTTCACAATTTAAAATTTAGGCATTAAAGTAAAAAAATATTTTGTAATTTTTTTGCGCTATCTACGCATTAACACTTAAAAACTCGCGCGAGAAATTAACAAAAACTTCAATACGTTTAATTTTCTTTTAAATTTATTTTCTGACCAGTATTTTAGTTTTGCGTAGGTAACGTAAAAAATTGTCAAGACACTTTTTTTACTTTAACACCCAAACTTCAAATTTTGTCATAAAGTAAATTTTCTACATTTACTTAATAAAATTTGGCTCAATCATTAAAACTTAAAGTACATATATTACTTTTGGATATTTTTTATATTTTAAGGTATAACTAGTCCTGTATAATGCTAATTGTATTGTTTTAATTTTTTGTATATTTGAGCTATAAGGCTAGTAAACATTTTACAGTATAATAAGTCAGGATAAAGGTCGGCCCACATATATCCGTACCGAGCCCAATTTCACGGTGATGAAGAAAAGTTGGGCAAATTAAATCGGAAAAAATTCAAAAGCACTTTTTATGCCTTAAAAAGTATAAAAAGCATTTTTGTAAAGCTAAAACAGATTTTTCTGTTTATCTCTGTTCCTTTTATCCAAACTTTGAGTGTAGTATAGGTTAATGTCTCACATAACCGCACCGATGCCCCACAAGACCCACACCGTAGCACGATCGTGTCTCGATGCGTTTTGTTTAAATTTTTAATTTCGACGGTGATGCATCGTACGATCTGAGACATGCCCTGTCAATGAAATCATACATGAATCGGATAGCCGTATAGCGCCGATGTTCCCCGAGCCAAGCTTTGAGATTTACCGGGCGTAATCTTTTATTTCAGCTTATTACGTATAAAATAAAGGTTAGTGATTTAATGGTGTTATTGTAAACAAACAATCAGTGGTGCAACTAGCCACTGGTTTTTGGGGGCTTAAGCCCCAGCTTAAAGACTATATTTGCCGAAAAACACTAATACATTTTAAATGCCCAATAATTGAGGGCGGGCTAATCGCCGTCATGGAGGGCTAAGCTCCCCTAGCCCCTAAATTGCGCCCCAGCAAACAATACAAGGAAAAGTGATTGAAGTATTAAAAATTAATGTAAAATTAATTTTATTGTTACATCTATAAATATTATGTAAGTAAAACTTATGAATACATTGTTTTTTTTTGTGTGTGTGGTATATGGTCGGGTACGGTGCGGTAATATTAAGCCTACAGCATTTGATTAGAACGGTATAAGGGTGGATATGTGTGGCCCAACCTAAAACTATGTTATCTTATTTGTGAAGGTTTATTTTACGATCAGGTGTTATGTAAAGCGTGGAATAATTGATTCATATTACTGCAGTTTGATTAAATACAAAACTTTTTGCATCGCATCCTCCTACATTTCACCAGGGAACGCGGCCACTGGCTCGTTGCGGTTATGTGAGGCCCGACCTTAATTCCTCCACTTGCAGATTCTAAGAGAGCAAGACGAAATAGCATTCTCAACTTTTACTATGTTTCTCCTTTATCCCTTGATACTTTCCATTATTACTTAAAGGGCGGAAAATATGCATATACTGGGTAACAACAAAATTACTATCCAGCATTTTATTTCCTTTAGTAAAAACGTATGCCTATCGAATTTTATAATGTTACACTGTGTCACGAGATGCTTATTTTAGATATAATGGCATCTGCGTATTACTTCTGGTTTAACCGGAAGTGATATAAACTTTGATATTCTAAATGGAACAGCCTGTATATTTTTTAGAATTTAAATTTTATAAGTCATTCCTGACATAAAATCTTTAGTATGTCCATAACCTATTTTTTTAAGTTTTGGAGAAAACGACGTTTCAAATGTTCCAGACGAAATCGACAGCACAATATCCATGAAATAGTTAATCGTGCGGTCACTAGGACATTTTTAAACGCCATTTTTTCGAAAACCAAACAAGATAGGTTATGGGTACATAAATATTTATTTTTATTTTTATATCAGGAATTATTTGTAGATTTAAATCCCAAAAAATATACAGGGTGCTCCATTAAAATTATTAGAGTTATTATATATTTACAGGTTTAAATTTTAAAGCACTTTCGGTTAAACAGCAAGTAGAATTATAATGGTCTTAGAAGGTAGTCTTTTAAATAAAATAATTTTAGAATTTTAAATTTTTGTGATTTTTATTTGCTTTCTTAGAACAATGTATTCCATTAACCGGAAGTAATACACGGGTGCTATTATATTTAAAATTGGTATCTGGTAATTCAATTTAACATCCATAAATTTAAAAAGTGTACGTTTTTACTGAAGGAAATAAAATGCTGGATAATAATTTCGTTGTCACCCGGTATATGCATTTTTTGTATAGTTTGTCAATTTTATTTTAAAATTCATATTTGTTTCAAATTATTATTTGATAAGCAAATTTTTATGTTTTTGGTATTATCAAAAAATTAAAAACCCCTGACCATGAAATATTTTAGGCATTTAATATTCATTTTATAAATAAATGCGAAAACATATCTTTAAAAGCAAATTTATTTTATCTTCGAACATTTGATTGTGTCTTAGTTTATGTTTTTGCCCTGGCGATGGACTAAACATTGAGCTTTCATACTTAAATAACGAATATTTGCGTTTTATGATGATACCCACTATTTAATAATAGGTACCTGTTTAATAAACTGTTTTTATCTAATTAATTCTTTTATTTATATTTCTCGAAAAATCTTGGTATTGTGTGAAACTAGTCATGTAATAGGTATATGGTCTGAAAATATCAAAAGTGGCAAAAACGTCTTTGTGGATTAAAAACTTTCCAAAGCGAAAAAAGTATTTTTGAAAATAAAATAGCAATTTCAGGTTGAATTATTGTTTTTTTTGTCTTTACATTTTATTATAAATAAACATCGAGTGTGCATCTCTAACCTATTCTACTATAATATTAAATTAAGAAATATTGCATATCGACATGCATATGTGGTCAAAAAGCCTATAACTGCATATTTTCATAGCAAACAAAGCATACATATATATATATATATATATATATATATATATATATATATATATATATATATATATATATATATATATATATATATATATATATTTTTGTTGATTTTAAGTGCATATATTCCAGCAGTGTTATTACTTAGGCTTCAAGCCATTGTGGACAATTCCAATATGAGGAAAGGTGCACTATTCGGGTATTATCTATAATTAAGTTTTCCTCAGTGTACTCGTAGCAAGGAAAGAGTGCAAACGACATTCTAAGAATACATTATTTAAAATACTTATTTCTTAAAGTCCTTTTAAGCGATCGACTTACTTAACAACTCTCTTGTTTATTCTAACTAAATTGTAATATTGTTCTTTAGCTTGGTCCCCCTTTTACGATAAATCTGTTATTATATATATGCATATATACTTTGGAGACGGTACAAAGCTGCTATTTAGAATTCAGATACTTTTGTGAAACAGGTTTACATCTGTTTAATGCTCGTGACTTAGAAACCATTAAAATTTTCCCTCCAAAAAAAGTAACGAATGATTATAATAAGAATCTTTTTTTAACTTATTTATAATATAGTGAAATGTCACTTTTTATTATTTTTGGCTAAACACCGGTACGTGTAGTTTATTAATACTACATATATTTGTATGGAACATACAAAAGGAAAAAACGCGAAGCATTACAGCTTAAACTTCGACAAAATTATTAAAATTATATTATGGTAGTAAGTACTTTAAAGATTAAAGTGTGATTTTTACAAAACAATACTTTATGGACATTTCATTTTTCTTCCGTGGACACTTTATGTATGAACGTAAATTAAAATTTCAGAATAATTAAGAACCTATTTGTTTTAGTTAGAATAGTTTTAACTTTAGCTTCCCCGAACATTGTTCTGCATCGATCCTCATCATTTTCTCAATTCCTCAATTTGATTAAAATGAATAACATGTTTTGTATTGAACGGGACGTGTCAGAGAGCGTGAAATATACACAAAATATTTATTGTGTAAAATTTCGCGGCAATTATGGCAACAATTTTGGAATAATTATCTAAATCAATAAAGATATAAAAATACAGTGTATCCGGTAAGGTGAGGTCAAAAATGATAGGGATGATAGAATGAACCAAATGATGTTAGTACTTCATATAAAAAAGTTCTATCGCTTTTCGTTAGGGAGATATTGACCTTTTAACGTTGATATAAAAAACTTATTTCAATTATATCTTTTCAACTGTTGCCACAGTAGGTACCAATGATATTTGGGTTACTAAATAACCTCATAGTAATGCTTCTTTCCATGGGTAAATTTCTGTTCAGTAAGTCGGAATTATACAGGGTGCGACGATTTTTTCGTTTAATGTATGCATTTTTAACACTGGTGACAAATTCGACATTTTCCTTTGACCACTTTTAATTCCTTTATCATTTTTGTACAAAAAGGTATATTTTATTTGAATCGATATCTTGGACCGTTTTTCATAAAATCGTATTTTAAGTCCAGGCATACCAGCATTTTGTAAATAATAAAAAATTCCATTTCTTTTCACAAAGTTATAAAATATGGTAAAATTCATGAAAACAATTTTTAACTGTATTATTTAGTTTAAAGTGCTCACAAAAACCGTTTTTCATAATTTTACCATATTTTAATAATTAAAAAAATTACTTCTTTATTACATACAAAATGCTGGAATTAAAATGCGATTTTATGAAAAACGTTCCAAAATATCGATTCAAATAAGGTATACCTTTTTTACAAATATAATGAAGGAATTAAACGGTCAAAGCCTCGGTCAAAGCAAAAATGTCGATTTTGTCACCTGTGTTAAAAATGCATAGTTAGAGAAACGTGACCAAATATGGAATAACTACCGCAAATAGGGAATACTATTCTATAAACTAGACTGAGCCAAAAAATCTACTTGTATTTTTTTTAATATGTCAAAAATATGGTTTAGGGGAACAAAAAAAATATCGTGAAGATTTTAGCCCTTAATATTAAGATTTGGAGGTCCTTTTCCTTTAATTTAATATAGTAGTATTTTTTAAAACCTTAGAAAGTTATGAGAAAGCGATAAAACAAAACGTTGCTACAGCGACGAAAGGGCTTGCTCTACTGACATGTTACCACTTCTACTCGGGAATGGGCATTAAAAAAAAGAGGCAAACCCCTCTAATTTGTGTGCGATTTTATGAGAAACGGTCCAAGATATCGATTCAAATAAAATAAACCATTTTTGTACAAAAATGATGAAGAAATTAAGCGGTCAAAGCAAAATGTCGAATTTGTCACCAGTGTTAAAAATGCATACATTAAACGAAAAAATCGTCGCACCCTGTATAATTCCGACTTTCTGAACAGCTGTTTACCTATGAAAAAAGAATTACCATGAGGTTATTTAGTAGCCCAATTATCATTGGTACTGTGGCAACAGTTAAAAAGTTATAATTGAAATAAGTGTTTTTTACCACCTTTGAAGGTCATTATCTTCCTAACGAAGCGTGATAGAACTTTTTTATTTGAAGTACTAACATTATTTTGGCTCACTCTATCACCCCAATTATTTATGACCTTACATTTCCGGACACTTTGTATATTGAATTTTTACCGAGTTTTTTCCGTAGTTACCAAAACACTCAAAAATACCGACCAAATCACCTGATACGTAGTTACCAGCCTAGTTCTTAAGTAATAAAAAAAACCAATAGGTCAAGTACCGGTTAGTACAACAGTAACAAAAAACAAACATTTAAAAGTAAATTCAGCATAACCCTACTTAAATAATAAAATATGAGTAGATTGTAATAACAAAACCATTTTATTTACAAAATTATAATAAATAAATAAATAAATAAATATGGGTTACTTATATTACCAATTTGCACTCCAAGATAGTAACAATTGCATCAATTGAAACCAGTTAAAGCTTGTGTGTCTAATCTGGTCCAATTTACACAAAGATAACCACATTGTCACTCTGAATCATTTTCCAGTTGTGCTGTTAAGTATTTTAAATAAATATGAACTTATTAATCCCCAAGATTTTGAAAGTTACTTATTTTGTTATAATCGTCACTAATAT
Source organism: Listronotus bonariensis (assembly GCA_014170235.1). NCBI lineage: Eukaryota > Metazoa > Arthropoda > Insecta > Coleoptera > Curculionidae > Listronotus > Listronotus bonariensis. The sequence continues at coordinate 158,449 of JACEGR010000667.1, forward strand.
GGTAGTTTAATTAAAAACACTAGGTATTTAAATTAAAATAAAAATAAAATTTAATTATTACTAATATCAAAAATTACTAAGAACCTACTGGAAAACATGGACAAAGGGTTTGAATATAGTATCAGCTAATACAGTTCCTATTATTGGAAAGACTTAGAAAAAAATGTAAAGTTATAAAATAATTCTAATATTTAAATATTTTATATTTCAATATAATTATAATGTATATAAATACGAGTATGAATATTTACAAACCGGACGCATCGCCGATTTTATTAAAAATTGGTAGGTAGGTATGGTGTTTTTTTGGGAGCTGTTTACGAAGCTTAAAGAATTTTTTGTAGAACACGTTTCGTTCCCTAGATTTTTATCATCAAACTTTAATAGAAAACTGACCTAAATTCACCATATTCCATCTTCTTTTACATGCAATTCATGAATTTTTTGCTAATATTTAATCATATATTAAAAAATAAAAAATTTAATATTTGATTTCCACCTCTTACAAAATAAACCCATTTTTCTATTCATTTTGCTCATTTTTTGCATAAAATTGCAAAGATTCACATTCAATCATTTCAATCACAGTAGCCATAGCGCCGTCATGTCTACTGCGAGTAGAAATGAAGTTTTACAGCTTTATGGAAAAAGGGTAAAATAAATTTAAAACAAAATGGATTTGTAAAAGGTAGAAATCACATATTGACTACCAATGTAGCTTTAAATCAAGAATTGTTTGCAAAAAGATGGGGAAATATAGGGAAAATAAGATAAATTAGCTTTTCAAGTTTGATGATGGATATCTAGAGAACGAAACGTTGCCTACCAAAAATTCTTTAGATAGATTTAACCAAACACCTGTATCCAAAAGTTGATAATAAGGAAGATACAAAGTATCCAATAGTTTTGATATTGATATTTACTTTTGGATATAGGTATGTGTGGTAAAATCTTAATATTTTGGCATAAGGAATCTGTGTTTTTTTGTATACCATTAATTAACGGCCACCCTGTATTATACCGAGTATTATACTTTAAAATGGTTTTCTGCCGTTTTTAAGATTTAAAAAAAAGAACGTGATACTTACTGATTTAAGACCCTTTCCTAAATATAATACTAGTGGCGCTAATCCAAAATATCCCGTTTTTAATTAATTATAACTTTACAAACTACCGAGATGTGAATAGGGGTTCTGGGGAATGTAAACTAAGTAAAATGAATAAATTAATATTCATTAAAATCACATCAAAAATTAAGTAAAAATATTTTTTCCTGAATATTTTTGTTAAAAAATGGAAAAATTTAGAAGAAAATTGAAATTTATGTTTTATTACCTCAAATTTGCAAAAATAGGTTAAAGAAACGTCATTTATTGAATATGAAGAGTATTTGGCAACATAAAAAAATGTCAGAGATATATATATTTTTTAATTTCCTAATAAAACCAATAAAAAAAAATCTTGACTAACCAGAACTAACCTGACCATGACTTCGGGCACGTTGAATTTTATTTAAAAAAATCCACTACATATAGAACTCGGATGCGTAAAGTTAAACAGATAAGCTGTTGTTGCCAAATGTTCAGATTAAAATTAAGATAAAAATGAAAAACTTTCGAAAAATTCAAATTTTTGTTTTTACAAAAATACACAAATATTTTATATCAGCGCCATTATATTATGATTAAGAACAAATAGGACATAATATGTAAGCATGTAACATATTTTTAAAATCATAAAAAGAGCAGAAAACCCTAAACGGCATAATTACCTGGTTTTCTTTTAGACTATGCTATGATTATATTCTTTAATCTGAAAAGTGTTTATAAGACAACAGATATCTGTGCTCTAAAGATAAACACTTCAGAACTAAACAAAAATTTAGGATATCATACAGGGTTACTGGTAATTCGATACATTCCTTTGAAGATGTGATAGTGGAGAATATAAGGAGTAAATTTGACCCCATATGCCTTATGCAAAAGTTAATAGTTTTCGAGATATTTAAATTTTTCTGTTTCTCCCCAAAAAGTAGAACCTAATGGATTAAAAAAATATTTTTCCGAAAATCTGCTGTACATATCGTTTACCTTTTCAGCAGAATGGATGCCCTACCCTATACTGTTGTGTCTTCACTGACATACATCCGGTAATAATTTGGATTATAACTAAATCATAAGTTCAAAGTTGTTTTTTTATTTTTATTAAAAAAATTTTATTACACTTTCGGGTGGTTATTTCTAGTGTTTTTTTTTTTAACTTTTGTATAATGCATATGGGGATTAACTTTACTCCTTGTATCCTCCCTATCAACATCTCCAAAGGAATGTATCGACCTACCAGTAACCCTATACAACGGATCTTCGGAAGTTCTTAACAAATGGGAAACTTTTTTAATATTAATTTTACGAAAAAAGTGTCTCTTCATAAAAAGTCCTGCTTCATGAGAAAATACATTTCTACTTACCTCTTTTTTTCCTATTTTGCATCCGTTTTGTTATTCACATCATGACAATTTTAGTATTCAAATACTACTTACACTTTTCGATATTCGAATACTCGGAAAGCCGATATTCGAATACTCAAAAAAATTATTCGTCGAATACTTCCAGAGTATTCGAATCCAGAATCCCGAATACTGAGCAAAATAGTATTCTGCTGAATACCGAATACCAAACACACAAATGTATTCGAATATTATTCAAATATCGGCAGAATGTATTCTAAATACTATTCACAATACTGAGTATTTGAATACGACCCAATCTCTGGTTGGATGTACAGGATGGTTTAAAATTGTCTTGTTTCCAAATTAAAATAAGGGTTATTTCCTAACTACGGTACCAAACTTTAAAGGGTGATTTCTTATGTCATTTTATGAAAAAAGTTCCTATAAACATATGTCCGGAGTTGCTTCGTTTCTGAGATACAGGGCGTTAAATATTTTTTTAAAGGTCTGTTTGTTTTTAAAATGTCTTAAGTAAATACAAAGCCAGACACAAAAAAAAATTACACTAAAAAGTTGTATTTTTGGTTGCTTTAAAGGAAAAACTATAAAAACTGCATAAAAAGCCAGTAGCGTACAGTGGGCACAACAGCCAATATTATTGAGAAAATTGTACGCCACTGGCGTTTTATGCAGTTTTTATAATTTTTTTCCTTTAAAACAACTAAAAACATGACTTTTAAGTGTGGTACATTTTTTTGTATCTGGCTTCGTATTTAAGATATTTAAAAACAAACAGATCTTTAAAAAATATTTAACGCCCTGTATCTCAGAAACGATGCAACTCCGGACGTATGTTTATAGGAACTTTTCTTTCTAAAATGACATAAGAAATTATCCTTTAAAGTTTGGTACCGTAGTTAGGAAACAACCCTTATTTTAATTTGGAAACAAGTCATTTTCAAGCCACCCTGTACATCCAACCTTCAAATATTTTTATGAAAATGTATTTCTTTATCAAGCAGGAATTTTTATAAAGAATAACTTTTTTTTGTAAAATTAATAATGAAAAAGTTTCCCATGTATATACAAAATATTATTAAAAAAATAATCATTTACTTAGTTATTCTGGAGAATACTAATCATACTTGAAACATGTTATAACTCGTGTTTGGTATAAGCACTAAAGCAAAAAAATACTGTCATGAGGTAAAACAAAGGGTTATTTTCAGAAAGCTCGGAACCAGGTATAAGTCTTTATTGGGGGCTTTATACATAGGTAAACAAATCTCTCGACAAATCTTAAACCTAACTGAAGTGTAAATTAGCCTAATTAAAAAAACAAATTGTATTTTAGAAAAATTTAAACTTAAGTAGGCCTAATAAAACTACTGCAAAGATATTTCGATATTTTTACTAATTTTTAGTCTTCTGTTACAATTTTACAATATTTTTCGGGACCCCAAAGTATAAGCAGCGATATAAAAGAAAAAAATATTACTTAAATTCGGGCTACCCTTTATTTAAATAGGGGTTGATATGCGGGGATATTTTTCAGTCAAAAATTCTAAATTTTGATCATTACTTACCACTTTGAATGGGGTGTAAAACCAAAAGTAAGGGTATCATAAAAACACAACCACTGAACATTGTCCCGCACAAAAATGAAGCACAACACTAAAAAACACACCCAAATAAACGTCCCTATGCCATATTTCCGAATTTACAGCTGACTACTGACTGACAAGTCCGATTGAAACTACGAACCTTTGTGTTGTCTATGGAAGTGCGCATGCTATAGTTGGTAAATATTTTGTGTTTCGACCCCACAGAAACACATTTAAATTCTCAGAAACCACCCTTTATGTTAGAACTCGCGATTTTCTGGAAATAAAAAAGCTTATTCAAGGAATAACTTAGTCAGTTTTTGACTCACACCACTTATCTGTTTGTAAATATTTTTGGAATAAATAATGACGTTCGATGACGTTTCTCGCACTGTTTTGTAGTGTGCCTTTAAGAAACAGTGATCACCAAATTGGAGTTATTCATATTTTTAAATGGTATACTTTTCCAAACGCAGGAGAAGATTTTAATGTTTAACGTTAAATATTAAATTTTCTTGATGTAACAGTGACAATATTTTTATATAAATTACACCCAAAATTGCAACTATTTAATAATCAAATAAGTTTTTGAAAGATCCGTGGTTACTATTTTCTTCAAGTAACTCTAGATTTTGACAGATTGAGCAGCACCATCTGTTAAAACATTTAATAATATTCTACAGGGTTCTGTTAAACTAAATATTACATTCTGGTATATGCTCATAGATGGCACATCACACAGAGTTTAATTTGACGAAATCCTAAAATTGAACTGCCATTTTTTACAGATACCTGCAGAGTTCCTCATCAATAAACTTTGTTACCTGTATAAAGCCAGCTGTACATGAGAGCGGTTTTCCGCTCGCGGATGATAATTCAGCGTTGTGATTGGTAGGAAAAGCATTTTAAATTTGCACTAACCAATCACAACGCTGAATTTATCATCCGCGAGCGGAAAACCGCTCATGGACAGCCGGCTTCAGAACTGTACAGTTCTTGAGCCGGCTTTACTGTTTAAAACCCATAAGCATATATCGACTAGAGGCAGCTTTACGTCTTGGCTACGTCAGGAGTGCACGTGAGAAAAAATATATAGTGGCATAAAAATATCTATTTTTATTGTATAATTTTATAAACAATGTTTCCGTAATCAAAGTCATAAAGTTAAACAATAACATTTAAAAACCGGCACCCACAGTACTTGGGCCTCATGCAACTCTTTGGGTGCGTTCCACTAAGCGGTCACAACGCTCACACTCACGACCGCAGTTTTTCCCATTCCACTTGCTTGCGAACGATACTGTCGTAAACCCAAGTGCGATGGATTGTGAAGCATTTTGAGCGTGGGGGTAAATAATACAAACAAAAGATAAAAGCACAAAAATTATGGGTGAAATTTAAAATATTTTTAATGATTTTTTAATAAGAAACATAATATATTAAATTTTTAAAATCAATCAAAGAAAGAATGTATACATGTATATATTTATTATTAACTGCAATTAATTTTTCTAAACTTGTTTTACAAAAACTACATTTACTTGTAAAGACACGTTGAGCATCCGCAGAAAAACATCCACTTTAACTAAAACATCTTTTTCGTAGATGGAAGGTTGGCTTGACTCATTTTCTCAATGACCACTTAGACCCACCTTCACCCCACCTTTTCAGATGGGTTGTCGTAAGCTTCATGTGAGCGCAAATTCTGACGTCAGGAGTGACGTTTTCGCCGCTACCACAACAAACGGCTAAGGGAGCATTTTGTGCGTTTTAGGCGATAGTGGAACGCACCCTTTGTGAGTTGTCATAAAAATAACCCAAACTGGTTAATTTATTTAAAAATCTGACCAAACAAAGAGCTTTATATAGGCCAAGGTGTCGGACTTTATTTTGACCTATTTTGATCGCAAATAACTTTAGAACAAATAATATTTTTTAGATGCGATTTTCGCAAAAAGATGTAGATTTTTTTAAAGTTTTTAAATTTATCTGTTTGGTCCAAACTAATTTTTAAGATATTTTTCCATAATGCACCGTATATCGATTTTAAAGCTTAAGAATGGCGCAAGACCTATTTTATCAATTCCAGGCTAAACAAACCTTTTTTGGCGTTCAACCAATTATAACCGCGGTAATAATTGGTGACAACTTTGACGTATAATACATTGTTTAAACGTCAACATAACCGATTGGTAAATATTTGGTTCTTCTCCTAAAATTGATGATAAGGTTTTTTAACGTGGGAGATAATCGCATCTCCTTAAAATAATCTTGTCTATGGATAATCGAAAGAACTTCGAACGTGATCGGTCGGTTATTTTACACACCCTGTCTGGATATTTTTAACATTCATTTTTGTACAGGCATTTTTATTACTTTATATTTTTAGTCAATTATCCTTAAAAATTTAAAACTGATTATTTTCTTTAATTTCGTAAATACAAGTTATTTTTTTGTAGATCCGGTTATTTTAGTTTACGAAGGAAGTAGTGGATCACGGACCGTGTCTTTGATGTAAGACAAGGTAATTTTACGTACGATACACCCGACAATATCTTTGCCACTGAGGTTGAGATATATGGATGGTGGAGGTGAGGATAACCATCTGAATGTTTTAAAAAGTGTCCGTTGAAAGGAACAACTTAAGGTGGCGCCACAGTAGCCAGAGGAGATTTTTTAACCAATGATCATGAATTCATTAAAGTGAGATACAAAATGAAAAAGGACAGATAGATACAAAATAAAACAGGAAAGAAATACCAAATATCCCTCCACTGGCTACTGTGGCGCCATCCCAACTTTGCTGCATTCCGATGGCCATTTTTTCAACTTGTCCGCCATAAAAGATGGTTATCCTCCCTCCACCATCCATAGTTGAGTATCGAAAAACCGGCCATTTTGTTTTGTGTTTTAACAAAAGCCGTTTTTTCGTGTTAAAACGGTTCAAGACATTTGAATACTCATCTTTATCTAACTCTCATATTTATATTGTCATTTCAAATGCGGTGTGAACCACTCCGATGAATACGGTTAACACGAAAAAATGACTTAAATGTCACATCCAAGTGCCGAGGATATAATAAAAACTTTTAAAAATTTAAGACTACGCGAAAACCGCATCTTGATAACTTTATTTGTTCTAAAGTTATTTACTGTTAAAATAGCTTTACTAAAGAACCAAAATACATTAAATTTAAGAATTTAAATTATATCTTAGAAGCTTTTATAAGGAAAAATTTTGAAAAAATAACTAATAAGAAAATCAATATTAACAAAAAGTTATTTTATTGTTAAGAATAAATACAAAACTGCTGCAGTCAGATAAGCATATCACAATATCAGAGTAATAAATATAATGCATTATTAAAATTAGTATTTCATAAAATAAATTTTAAACAAAAATCTAAACTTTCTTTTTGCAGGCACAGGCACTCTTATTTTCATTAATTCACAAAGTTGATTTCTTATAGGTTTTATTTCATCTATGGGTTTTTCCCAGTTGATATCACTTAAAACCTGCATGACTTCATCCAAGTTTTCTGGTGGAATTGAACTGCTATCCCCATTTACTAAAAGGGATTCATACAATTTTGCAGATGTTGAACGTCTTACATAAGGTTGACGATGGCATAAAAGAATGCTCAGTTGAACTAGCGCAGTTTCACACACTTCCCCTGAAACCTATAATAAAAAAAATTGAATGAAAACAATTTAAATATTAATAGTTTTGGTTGAGACCAGAAATAATTTATATGCAGGGTGATTCTTACCCTTTACGCATTAGGGTGGTCCTTATTTAAGGTATGACCAATTGTTGCAAATTTAACGCCCAATAAAAAAGGTATCTTATAATTTTTTGCTAACCTAAAAAGTTATTTGATGTCAATATCAAAATTTAATGTTTTTATTAGTTAACAAAAAATCATAAGAGAGCTTTTTGTAAAACGTTAAATCTGCAACAAGAATAATATTATGTGTCGATATGATCCATTTATTAGTGGAGAACTTAAAAAATTCCATGGTAATAACAGAACTTTTTCCAGGTAAATTTTACTTGACACTGTGGCTGTTATGGGAACCGGGTTAACTTCAAATTAAGAGTTTTTTCATATACATTTGGAACCTATTCAGAACTATCTTTAAAAAAATCAAATCATATTCCAAATAATGACCACCCTATTATGCATAAACTTGAGAAATTATTGCCGAGAACAAGCAATAAATAATAATGAAAAAGAAAAATAATTTTAATTAGTGAGATAATTAAATTTTTTAATTAAATAAAATAACTTGAATATGAAGACAAATAATAAATAGTAAACTATATCTATTATTTTGAAATAATTAAGTATAGTTTTTACACAGCTTTGTAAAATTAATCGGCTATTTTTTTCTTTTTAAAAAGCAAAACAATAAATACGTCATCACAGATAATGTTTGGTATTCCTCATAGTACACTCTACTATCAGTTGTGATTTTATTTATACACGATTAGAATTACAATGAGGGCTTATAATGATTATACAATATTATTTTTGAAACAAAAATAGATTAGTACTTTATTTTTATTATTAATCATTATATGTCCTAAAATTATTATTATTTTTTTATTAATTTTAAAATAATTAGTTATCTCCCTAACTAAAAACATTTTACTAACCAAATTGAAAGAGCTTTTAAACAACAAGCAAGAAATCATACCTGTATAAATTGACATAACACGGTAATTCCGTCAATTAGCTTGTATATGTCTTTGCAGCCAGCTATTTCCATTTGGACAAGTTTTAAAATTCTTTTAGCAAAATCGGAACTTGGATCTTCTAGAACCATTGAAATGGATCCAGAATCAAACAGTTTATCGATAAATCTAAAAAAAAATATATTAAATTGTAATTTTTAAAAGTACCTATGTATTTAAATTTTGTAATTTTAAACCTTAAGCAGCCTAGGACTGAATACAACAGGACTAAAATTGAAGTTGGCTGTTACACATAATATTAAGCAAATTCATTTTGCTGAATATGTTTATAACCACGCCTGACTACGCACCTTGATAAGTGCAATGATTATGCGCAGTCAGTGCATAGTCCTGACTAGGTCAAACACATTCCTCAGCAAAATGACTTAGCCTAATCAATCATATGTCGGGTGTCAATGAATCTATTAGACAAGCCATAACTCCAAGAGTGTAAGGCATATGAAAATAAGATGTGATATGGGGTCGTCCATTAATTACGTGTGGCTTGAACAGGGATGGGGGAAACGGATTCGGTAATAATTATTAAACGTCACTAGGGAGGAGGGGTGTAGGAAAATTATCACGTATATTTATTTTTTCGGTGAAAAGCTTGCAATTTAAATAAAATAAATTTAAAATATTTTTATAACGTTCTTTTATTTTCTAGAATAAAATTAGATTAAACTTACTTTTATTTAAAGATAATATTGTAAAAAAATAATAAAAATTTACTTTGTACCAAAAAATACACGTGATAGAAAATGGAGAGGGCGGAACAGTTTAAAACCGCACCAAGTATCACTATGGGAAGAGGCGTCAAAATTTTGTTAAAAAAAGCATCAGGTGATTAATGATGTCCCCTATAGGTAAATGGTATGGAAAGAGGAAGGTTTTCGCATATTTCTCACGTTTTGGTTATTTCCGGTTAAACAGTTTGAACATTTTCGGATTTCTGAAGCAATTTTAAAACAGAATGTGACATTAAAAAGTTTTTCGCCTACTTATTTTTTTGAAAGTTATTTTTAATATTGCATCTAGATGGCATGATCCTTTATTTATCGTTCTTATTTTTAATCCGATTGCAAATAAATTGGCATCATTAGATTTGTGTTGCATTTAAAAAAAAAAGAGTAAGACATGAAAATGTAAACTAGCCAACTTGTTTTATTCCTATCTTCCATACTAGTTACTAAAACTTTGCAATTGTATTTTTTGACATCACCTGAGGTCTTTAGATTCATTTGCATCCAATCATGGCCAACTTGATGAAATATTAAAAATGGCTTTAAAAAATTAGGTAGGTTTAACAATTTTTTAACATTGTAATTTAGAATTATCTCAAAATGATAAAATATACAATGTGTTTTATTTAAATACTTAGAATTAAAGATATTTACGGTTAAACCGAAAGTGACTGCAAAGTTAAAAATAAGCGAAAAATCTCATCGTCCCATATAATTTACCTATAACAAGCCTTATTTTGACATTTCAAATACTCCAGAAGTTATGGGTTGTCTAATAAATTCGTTGACAAACGGTATTTTTATGCCAGTAAAATATGACCTAATATGGAGAAAACAAATAGAATATTATTATTATTATTATTATTATGAAGTTATTAAACAATATTATAACATACCTAAATAAAGGCACAGTAATTCTGTCTTGCTTCTGATGGTCTGTAAAAATTTTATAAATTGTTTCACAGATCCTACTTATTTCCTCTGGACCTTTGGATTTACCAACTTCCTTGAGGTAAGTAAACAGTGACGAACCTGATTTTTTTACCTACAAAAAAGATATCGGGCTTAAGTCAACATCAGAGATCACATTTTTAAGGTAAACAGGTTTAAAACCGGTTAAAAACCTTATGCCTGCTCCTCTTCAGTAGACACTGAAAAGACAGTTATTTGGTATAAATTAGGGCTTGGCAAAACCTTAAAAATATATTAAACTAGCCGATCCATGCCCACTTGTTTTGGCGTTAATTATATTTTTAACTTCAGTCATAAATTAGCACTCCTGAATAGTGCAGCTTTCTGATTGTGAAAAAAAATATGATCGGTTAAGTATTTCCGAAGATTAGCCCCTACAAACAAACAAAGTGACTTTATTTTAAAAACTTTACCTCTTTATAAAATTAGTATACTCGTAGATGGGTCTAAAATTGTGATAAAAGATACACAATTTTTCCATATACTTCTTAAATATTTTTTATATCTTCTTTTTATATATTAATATGTATATCTGCCTACTTCTTGTTCAAGGTTAATTCATATACCGGATCAGCTAAATAAAATAACACATAGGCAATGTAAAAAAGAGACAGTCTAACGTGAATATCGGCATGTAAACATTTCGGATTGGATGACTCACGTGCTTACTTTGTTGTTGTTTTACTGGACAATATACCTTTACCTATTGCTTATACAGTATACAGTGAGGATATTAAAGGAGTTCCCCCGACTTTATCTTTTGAATGGGACAAGATATTGAGATCGGGTAAAATTTGGGTAAAAGGTGTCACTTAAACTACACTTTAACATAAAAATAATTTTGGTCACTTGGTCAAGGGGACACTAGCAACTTTTTTTCAAATGGAAAGGGGGTCATGTAGCACCTCGTTTTAAAGTTCATTGGATTTCCTAATTACCGCCACTTTGTTTTTGAAAATAGTCCCAGCCGTTCCAGACTCACAAGCTAATTTCAATAAAACCGCACTGTTTGTATGGTATTTAAGCCAAATTTTAAACAGTTCTAAGTCTGGAAAGGCTGGGCCGATTTTCAAAAACAAAGTGGCGGTAAGTAGAGAATTAAAGGGCCTTTAAAACGCGGTACTACATGACCCCTTTCTATTAAAAAAGATACTAGTGCCCCTTGGCACTAGGCCATGTGAATGCCGAAATTATTTTTATGCCAGAGTAGTTTAAGTGGCACCCTTCTATTCTATTCTATTTTTTTGGTTTCGGTCCCTTAAAGTCCAATCCACCAGATCTCCCCTTCCGGACTATGCTTTCCAGGGCTTCGTCGGCGAAAAATCTGGATAATCGAGCTCTTTGCTTCCAGAAATTCCAAAAAGAAAACAAATTAACTCTACAATCGATGCAATGCATAAATTGTCGGCTGTCAAACCAAGAGCTGCTACTGATGTTACGTATAACCTTCACTTCTGACAGTTTCCATGGCACGCCCATCCATTTGAGAAATACCTCGTGTTCACTACCAAACAAGATACCATCAGCTTATAGGAATCTTCGCTCACAGCGCTTAGCTTCAGAAGAAAGATGCCGTCAATTTAGCGTAAATCTTCCTTTGATCCCCGAAGGTAAAAACATCCGTACGGCACCTCTAACCGCCACCCCAGGAAAAACTTTGTAGTCCCCTACGCACGTCAGCACTGTCCAGAAGTCAAACAAAGAGTCTGGCACCCTTTTAGCCAAATTTTACCTGATGTTGTCTCATTCTAAAGATAAAGTGGGGGAACTATTTTAATATCCTCACTAAAAACTTGAAAACGTTGCGACAAATCGTCAACTTTAGTCGGTTCGAGGTCAGGGACGCGAGGTAAGGAATGGAACTGGGAAAAATTGGCATGTATAAAGTCACTATATTTCGATAGCTGATGATCAATCCAGTGGCGTCTAAAATTTAAGCATTTCGTTTTGCATTGTATTGAAAGTGATATTTGTTAAAAGATGTGATCTCAAATTATTATTATTTTTAAATTGAAGAAGTTGCAACTTAATAATAATTAAAAAGTGTTGTGAAAACGGTTGTTCTAATATAGTATAAACTGTATTTCTCCGGCACAGATGTTGACATTTATCTCACGTTACGTGTCAACACAACCATAACCAATATAGCGGAATGTCGCGACCCTTTATAGACCGACTCTGCCTCTTGTTATACAAGAACCGGCAGAAATGTTGAACCATATGGAAAACTTTTTTATTTTTGATTACTCAAAAATGTGTTCTTTATAAAAATCTCTGCATACGCCGAAAATCACAAAACACTTATCACAATTTAAATAATCCATAGCGTATACAAGGTATGTAGGGGCTAATGAAGGAATAATCACAAGAGAAAACCAACTTTATTTTTACATATTTTAAAAGCAGAGCCTCCTTATTAAGAACTGGAAAAACTTACTTTTTAATTCACCCCATATAGACTAAATCAAACTAAATTAACTGCCGTAAATTATCCTTATTGAACTTAAATTTCAAAAAAATGCCTAAGCTTTGTTATTTTAAGGTATTTAAGTATATTTAGATCACTTTAAAAAACAAAAGGAAATTTTTGTTTTTTTTTTGGTTATTGGAATTATGGTAATAGAAAAAAATTCATAGAAGTTTAAAAAAATATATTAGGATTAATCAAAATAGTAAAAATAGTAATTAGTAAATTTAAAAATGTGAAGGCGTTTTTATATGGCAGGCAGGCTTTTAATTTTAGCCTTATTGAACCACAAAAAAGGAAAAATTACTTTTGTTTTTTAAAGTAATCTAAATGTACTTTAGGAATAACAAAGATTTGATATTTTTTTGACATTTAAGGACAATAAGGATAATTTGGGACAGATAATTTAGTTTGATCTAATCTCCATACAGGGTAAGTTGGAAAAGTAAGTTTTATTTTGATTTTTTAATAGGAGGCTCTGCTTTTAAAATGTGCCATAACTTTTCATTTTAAACAAGTTTTCCAAATAATTTTGTTTTTAAGTTCAAAAATAAAGGTAGTTTTCTCTTGTGTCATATTCGTTAATTTGCACCTACCTCGTATACGCTACGATTTATTTAAATTGTGATTATTGTTTTGTGAGTTTTGGTGGATGCAGAGATTTTTATCAAGAATACAATGATTTTGAGAAATCAAAAGAAGTTTTCCATATGATTCAACATTTCTGATGGTCACTGTACTTATACTTATACAGGGTGTCCAAGAATACATGAAAATACTGTGAGAAGTTCCTATACTTTTTTTTCCTAAAGCCCCTCTTTACAGAAATATGTGTCATTAAAGGACGTCGCTGGAAATCGGTTTTTCTTGAATAACTTTTTTCGTACTTGGTATAATGAAATAATTTTTTAATATGATAAATACAAGTGAGGACTCTCTAAAATGGTATTCTTGCAACACATTTGCCTTCATTAGTTCGCCAGGGGCGGACTAACCCTTACACAATAGTGTTAATTATTTTTACAGCCTGTATAATAAATAAAATAAGTATTTTTGGGTAGCCTAAATCTTTACCTAAAAAAAGGTAGCCCTGTTAGATGTCGAAAAATTAAAGCGTTTTCGACAAAAACAAGTTAAAAATAATAGGGTATTCTGTTGCAAAGGTACTAAAAACTAATAAAAAAGATTTTCTTTTATTTTCACGAAACTAAAAATAATGTTGCAGCATTGTGGAGGGTCCCATAAACTTCGATAATTAAAGCTAAAGAATGCATAAAATAAGAGGAAGCATATATCGAACTAACAAAGAAAATAATTAAATACTACCATATTTAATCGAAATGTTGTTTTGGTTGCTTCACTTTATCAATTTCCAACAGGGGTACCTGTTTTTAGCTTAGGGTTTAAGTTATTAAAAAATAATATTTTTATTCCTTTATTATACAGGGTGTAAAAATAATTGGTACAACTGTGAAAGGTTTAGTCCGCCTCTGGCGAACTAAGAAAGGCAAATGTTTTAAAAGGATACCGTTTTAAGGAGTCCTAACTGGTATTTATTATATTAAAAAATGATTTCATTATACCAAGTGATATAAAAGGTATTCAAGAAAAACCTATTTTTAGTTGCGTCCTTTAAGGGCACATATCTCTGGAAAGAGGGACTTTGGGAAATATTTAATATGAGCTTGTCACACTAATTTTATGTGGTCTATATGAATCTAAGATATTGCCCACATATTCTTAGACACCCTGTATAACGTATTAGAGCATTAATGATTAAGTGGTTTTAAAAATATTAACTTTATAAATATTAATGGTAATTCTTTTTGTGCCTAAAACTTACACTCCTAAAAGTGTCACCTATATTTGCATACTTACCAAAGATTCAGTCAAGCCTCCGACACTGCAGATCAGCCCTACTAAAACATTGTAAGTGTATGGACGGAACTGTAACAACTGCACGAATTTCGGAAATGTTGCACCAGCCGAATTCCAATTTAATAGATCACACTCACTTTTGGAAAGATTAGTGAAATTTCGTCATAGTGTTCTATGTTTGGAACTCTCGGATTACTGAAAAATAATGGGGAAAAACTTAGTCCCTGCACACAGCGTGTGGTTGTATAAACAAAATTGATAATATTGATACTACAGCTTAATATAATAAAATATATTATTATTATAAAAAAGCAAATTAGCTTTATATGTATTTATTCTCTGTTTTAAAGTTTTCTTTATTATTCTACCGCTTAAAATAGTGTCATCTATAAAATCAATAATTTACATATTTTGTACTACTGTGTTCAGCGTTTTTTATTTAAAATACATTAAGTATATTCTATTTTTTGCAAAAAATGCATTTATGAGTTCTTTTTGAATATTATTGTTAAAGCACCTTTACTTTTTATAATATATAAAAATACCTTGATATAATTATAAAATAATTACCATTTATTGGTTAAATTAATTGTTAAAAAACAAAGACCTTTTAACACGATGACTCCCGCCGTGCAATATTTCGCACATCATTATTCTACCCTAAGAGACCGCGTGCAATATATTGCACGGTCAATAGGTCCTATTTGATATTATGCTCTTTGCAGTTTGGTTACCAGCACCTGTATTATGTAACTCGATAGAGAAGAAATTTGCCCATGTTTTCTTCTTAATATTATATAACATTTCTCTAAATTAAAAATTGATTTTTTTTTCAAATGCCTTAGTTATCTTTATGTGGTTTCTAGTAAAGTTTCTTCCGTGAATAGGCGGGAGTCAAAGTGTTAAAGAGATTGGTTGGTATTCCAGAAAAAAAACCCTAAAATATTTTATTATCAAAAACTTACTTGTATATAAAGCTATAGAAAACCTTGCCAGATAATGCTCTTGTCCGATCAATCTTTTCGACGGCTTGCTGTGAAATATTTGACAAAACTTTGTTCATCAAATCTGACGTCAATATTTTCGGATAATGTTCAGTTAGAAGAAGAGTTACAACCTAAAAACAAGTTTTTAATGATGTTTGTGAGATTGGAAATGTTTTAAATTTAAAACACATTTTTTCCTACGATATATTAACCACCGCACTATGGAATAGAAATAAAAGTTTTTAGCCAAAATTCTGAAACTTACCAGTCTAACTTAAAGTTAGGTGCTCTTTACTGGAAAAATATTATACATTATAGCTATAGTATTTGGGGAACGAAAACTTATTTCATATGTACCAGGAGTCAAGTTGTAAATTTACACCCCCTTAACTAAATTTTTTTTTTTATGGAACACCCTATATATTATATCACCAGTGGAAAGATTTTTAGAAAAAACACTTTGACATGTCTTTCTAAATTAGTTTCGGAAATATGACCATCCAAATCTAAAGAATATTTTTTAATTCTCATTAGAAGCGTAATAAATTTACATCTGCCTAACTTTTTTAGTTTTTAATGTATAAAATAAATAAAAACACAATTTTGTTGGGTCGATTCTGTAGTATCCGTATCTTTTACCAAAATGCCTTATTTTTTAAGATATACAGAGAAGGACAAAAATATCAATTTTTTTGTAACGGAAAACCCTGTAAATTATAAAAACTTGTATCTGTCCTTACACTCTGAAGTAGCAAGATTTTGCATCGGAAACAGAACAATGGCTGGTAAAATATTTTTATTTAAATATATTTTACTTTTTTTTTATTAAACTAGGCTAATAATAATTCTAGTAGTTTAAATGGTGTAAATGTATGTTTACATAGGTAACAATAATCTAAATTATTGCAATTTTTGCGGCAACGTTAAACACTTTTAATTTATTATTTATTTTTAGGTGTATGATTTTCATTTATTCTTAAAACACCTTTTTCGATTTCTGGTAAACCTAATAGAAGTCGTCAAATCCTTTAATAATTTTTTGTACATGTAGTTTGGAGTATCTACTTTGAAATATACAGCATAAGCCATTAAAATTTCAAAGTTGCGTTTTGACCAGAATAATGGATTTCTATCCCATAGTGCTCGACAACTGACGTTCCTTGCATCTTGTCCGCGCTGCAGAATGAAGGGATCTATTTAAGCGGCGTGTGTTACTTAGTTTCTTTTTCAATGCGTATGTTGAACCGAGTGGATCAATTAAACGGACGGCGCTTACCGACGAAACAACACAACCGAAGGCGATATGTCGTTGAGGGACTGTGAAACTACTACGAGTTGCTTATATGGTGGTTTAACTGTGTGATATCTAAGAACACTGATTTGACAGTGGCAACCGAAACGATCTGTTAAATATAGTTGGAACAACTGTAAAATTGGCGGCTACTTAAAAAATATCATTAGTTATGGGTAGATGAACGATATTAATTACCTGAAGTCCAGAAACGCAAGCTTCTCTAACCCAGGCTCCAATGTCGCCTCTCTTATCCTGAGTATAGTCTTTCATTCCTTCAAACAATGTGTCGTAGATTTTCATTATGTGATTTTCACCTAAATCTTTAAAAAAATTCTATTTATAAATATATTAACATTTGCGACGTATTACGGATATAAAGGGTAATATGAACTCAATAATCTATGACAATTAAAACAGTAAAAATGTTTTGACACTTAAATAAAACTGATTAGATTTCTTTATTTGTTCTCTCTTGCTTTTGTACAGGGTTTCCATTTATATTTTACCACCCGCTTTTAACTATAACCAAGAAGTATAGAAAAAAACGTCGTGTATAAAGGTTTCATACTTTTTCATTAAATATCCTTTGAGCATATCAAAAGAATCACATAAACATCCAAAACTCAAGAAAAATGAAGAGGTAAACTTTTTTTTAATGGAACACCCTGTATATTATATCACCATTAAAAAGGTCTTTTAAAAAGCTTTACAAAAATGGCACATTATTTAATAGTTTTCGAAACATGATCACTTAAGTCTAAAAAATAGTAGATATAATTTCCATTATACCTACCTACGGGACAAAGCTGAGACTGTAGATGTAATGGAAATTAAATCCAAAATTAAATGGCCATATTTCCGAAACTATTAAAGATAGATATATCAAATATGGTATTTTTTAAAGCTTTTTAAAAGTTTCCCTCTACATCTGTCCTGCATTTTATTTTAAAGAAGATAAATAATTTGCTAATAACTTGCTTGGACTCAAAATTAAAACAGAATGCAGAATAAAGTATTAGGTTAAAAGTAATTCGTTTTCAAGGATGTATCCTTACTCATAGATATTAGTACAACTATTACCTTTTCCAATTTCATCAATCATAGCAGAAACAATTGAAGTCAGCGCTTTAATGGCATCCCTTCTAGCTTCAGCCCACTTTAACGTCGCCAGCGTCATCTTTGTCGACTCGATTAAAGCATTCACGATAAACTCAAAGTGAGGTTGTAAAATATATTTCGGCAAAGATCCCAAAGCCAAAGCATGTCCCATTCGGGACGACTGCTTAGTTTCCGATGACAATTCTGCAACGTAATTGTTTACGATAACTTTGTTGATCTCGGTTTTCTCCGGCATTGCATAGTACTCGTTTAGCAAAACAGGGAGTGCTGAGACTGCTGCTAGTCGCACGGTAGCTACTTCGTATGATAAGGATTCGTTAAGTAGCGCTATCCAATCTTCTGCAAAAAAATGTACGTTATAATTATAGTCCCTGGGCCAGTTATGAAATTCACTTCATGATAATGTCAATTTAAAAACCTTATATATGGAAGCGGCGCGTTAACCCAGCCCGTCAATGTCAAATGTTTCGGGTGTGGGAGCGGGCAAACGCGTCACTTTTTTATCAGACAAGTTAACCACAATGTTTTACATGCAATTTTTAAACACTGTGCAAAAAATCGTTGGTGTTGCTAGTTCATACGGACGCGAAAACCAAATTGCGAAAGCGAATATTCGCGTTTTTTTTCATTTTCATACAGCTGCGGAATTCGCTGAAATTCTAGGGATATTTCATTTCCACTAAGCAACAATATAACCCACAAATTTTGTTTTTACTTTAGTAGTGCCGCTGCGTTTGGGTTTTTTAAGATCTTGTTGGGTTTTCCTTTTAAAAATTTACCATTTTTCTTTTGTAATGAATAAAGAATACAGCACATTTATTTGGCAACGAAGAAGTAGAATCGCTGCAAATTTAATATAAATAAAAGAGCAGTAAATATTAGTTCAAATCCAAAAACACAAAATACTTAAGAAAATAAACACAAAAATAACGTTTCAAATAACTAAAAGAATGACATAAGAATAACAAAAATGTTTCAGAAATGACATTATACGAACAACCTCTTGTTTGTACGCATGTGCGTACGCGAATAATAGCCAGAAATTGAAATTATCTCAAGTTTCCCGCCCCCAAGATTTTAAATCTTGTAAATTCGCACGACGTTTAAACTATTTTAAATGTAAATTGCCCGCCTTTAATTTTATTTCCATTTGACCAATAAAAACGAAATTCGCGTTTCGATATTCGCTTTTGGAATCTGTATGAACGATTTTTTTTTACAGTCACGAAACCATAAGGCCCGTTGACATATTTTGGATATCGGATCGGCAGGTTTCGTAACTGTAATCCCTACGATTTTTGGCACAATGTTTAAAAAGTGCATGCAAAACATTGTGGTAAACTTCCGACAAAAAAGTGACGCGCATGCCCGGTCCGACACCCGAAACATTTGACATTGACAGGCTGGGTTAACGCGCCGCTTCCATATATGGCGGTATGAATCTTTGTGGTAGACTTAACAAAAGGAACCACCTAAAAGGGTTTTAAAAGTGTTATTATTATGAAGTGAATTTTATTAGTGGCCCAGGGACTATTATTTTGTTTGTCCATGAACAAACCAACACCTTATATAAATTTTAAAACAGTGTTAATGTCATGTGTTAGAGATGAAGACATGACAGTTTGCTTTGTTTTAATTCATGAATTTTGCTTAGACTGATAATAATATCAACATAAATAAACTAAAAAAACATCTAGTGACTGCTGGAGTTTCGATTTCGGCTAAAAAATAGCCGAAACATTGGCCACGCCCAAACTCAATGTTACTAAGTACTAAATACAAGAACACTCGTATTAAGTGCTTTAGAGTCTGTTTTTATTTGAAATAAACAATGGAGATAAATAAACATTTATTTTAAATCGTCTCGTTTCAAAACATTAAAAATACGGAATTTATATCTTTATTTTAAAAGTTGTAACAAATAGATACTTGGCTTTTAACTGTTTTACAGTTTGTTCTTTTCACTTACTTACCTAAAACACTGTCCTGATAGAACGGCAACTTAGACATAGAACAATTTTCAATAAACTCAGAACAGGCTTGTTTCATCAATTCACCACCCAACCCTCTGAAATACAACTTTTGTTGAAACTGGGGAATTAAATTTTTGATTTTCTCCAATAAATTATCAGTTAGCTTTGACTTTTCATTGTGCTGCATTTTGGATAAGGCATAGACAATTTGTCCAATGGCTAAAACTGAACCGTGCCGACTGTTCAAATCTATGCTTTCGGTTGTTTCAAAGAGGCTTGGCAGTACTACGTCTACCATATATTCTGGAGCCTATAAATAAAGATACAATATAATTAATGCAAAATCATAATACAGGGTGTCACAGAATGTTCTTAAGACAATTTAAGGGCAGATTTAACATCATAAAGTTCATTATTATAAAAGGCGACAAAAACCCTCCGTTAGTCCAGTCGGAGTTTGATCCTTATGCTGTTCGTATATTTTTTGAATAAAAATGAAATTTTTGCTTGAATATCAAAGTTAATATGAAAATGACGTTAAAAGGTAAAACTGCGGCCAAGGTTTAATAGTATATTATGGGACGAACTCTCCTGTGGATTTATATTGATACAGAGAAATTTAATGTTCCCGATTTGTGTCAGATTATATTTATGAGCCATTGCTTACGCAATAGTATCGCCTACTGCGAACTGTTTTATCAAATGTGATTGTTTTTATTTTTAGTTAATTTTATGTACTTATTAGATCTTTTAATACTCAAATAAGACCAAAAATTTAGTGAACCTTGGCTAAAGAGTACTATTTAAAAACGAGGTTGTCGAAAAGATTTACTAATTATTGTATATAATGCACATTAAAAGCACCTTATGACGGCCGTGGGTAATGGATGTGGGTAATGAGTGTGGGTAATGGCCGTAGGTAATTTATTTATTTATTCTCAGTATCTACAGCTTTTGCCAATTACAGATACATAATAAACTAAATTATAATACTTATTATATTAATACACATACATTATCACAAAAGTATTACTAGTATAAAAAAACATAATTAAAAAAATTAAAACAATACATATGCAATAAATAGAATGCACATACGGTAAATTGGAGCATTTTTGTAGGTATGGAAAAATCTAAAGATTTTTTTCTCTGGTATTGCTTTATTTTATAGAAAATAGAAGTTTAGACAAGATCTCAGTAGAATAAATTTTATTGGTTAAAAAATTGAATAAATAAATCAGACATATCTTTAGTCGCCTATTTTCCAGTGACATTTTTTGAAAAAGACCTAAAGGCAAAATTGTTGTATCCTTGTTTTAGATAAAAACCATATTTTTAAAAAATGGACTTTAAAAATGTTTGCTGCACTCTCTCAATCAAATTACTTCATCTATACTTAAGGATAGCTTAAGACAGAGATCGACACTAAAACACCTTGTAGACCTGACAATGAAACGCATCATCCTGTGTGCATCAGTTATTTTAGCAGTTATATTAGTTCCTGGGCCAGTAATAAAATGGACTTTATGATTAGAACACTTTTAGAGTCTTTTAGGGGTTCCTTTTGACAAGTCTACCACGAATATTCATACCGCCATAGGCGCTTTAAGCCAGCCTGTCAATATCCAAGGTTTCGGGTGGCGCACTGGGCGAACGCGTCACTTTTTTGCCGGACAAGTTTACCACAATGTTTTACATGCAATTTTTAAATATTGTGCCAAAAATCGTAAGGGTTACAGTCACGTAACCCGCCTAGTCCAATAACCGAAATATGAGTTTTAGCCTTATGGTTTCATTACTGTAACCCTTACGATTTTTGGCACAATGTTTAAAAATTGCATTTAAAACATTGTGGTAAACTTGCCCGACAAAAAAGTGACGCGTCCGTGCGCCACCCGAAACCTTGATTATTGACAGGCTAGGGTTAAAGCGCCGCTTCCATATATGTGGCGGTATAAATATTCGTGGTAGACTTTTAAAAGTGTTCTTATCATGAAGTTCATTTCCTTACTGGCCAGGGACTATGTGGTCAGTAAAACTTAATGAGTTATCAAGGATGATATAACATCTTTTTGTTTTTTATTAACTAATTCGTGAATATATTACGAGAATGTTGTAAGATTAGTAAAGGTGGATTTTTCTGAAGGCAGCCATGTGACTTTCAGCAATGTAATATTTGACTTCTTGAATCTATTAAAAATATACGTCAAATACTTTGGGTACCGAGCATTCTATGGCTATGGGACGAGAATTGGTAAGACCTAAGTAGTTCGCCAGAAAGTAGGATAAGTAGCTGTTTGGTAACCCAAACAAACATAAATACTAGGGGTGTTAATAAAATGAGCCATATTACCTGTTTAATATAACAATAACAATGTATGGTTATCTTAGACAAATTACTTTTGTTTAGGCAAATACTTTCTGCCTGGGCAAATGGTGTATTTTTATTTTTAAATGCTAATTGCGTACGCAAATGCTATTTGACGAGTCAATTAGTATTTGGTTAGATGTGCCTAAGCAATTTTTAGACAAATCAAAATAGAAATATTTGCATAACCAGTCGATTATGCAAAACTGTCACATTGGGGGTCATGGTTAGTTCTGCTTAGTTAAATCTTTTTTTAATTCCCAAATGAAGTGACTTTAAAAAAAGATTTAACTCCCCAGAACTAACCATGACACCCCAACATGACAGTTTTGCATGATCGTCTATAGTGCTTTGAACCTATCGAATTACACATGCTTTTGCTTTTTACTGTATTCTGCAAAACCCACTGTACGTCTAATATGATATCAAATATATCACAGTCATTTGCCTAACAAGGACCACTGCAAATGCCATTTACCTAGGCAAATGGCTTTTAAATAGAAATTATTTTTCCATGAAGTCATTTGCCCAGGCAGAAAGCATTTGCCTAGACAGAAGCCATTTGCCTAAAATATCCATTTGCCTGTGACATAAATTTTTTTAACAGTGGTAGAAAAAACTTTTAATTACCGGTGAACCGTTTATTGACCTGTCTCGGTATAAATAAATCACCCAGTATACAAAACTCAAATTTACCTGAGGTGTTAGATTATGCAAAGTCTTAGAAGCCAACTCTCTAATAGAACAATCCCAGTGGTTTACTTTTCTAGTAACAAGATGTTGAATAAGTGGCAAAGTATATTCCTCGAATTGTGCTATAAAAACACTGATGTTGAGATAGGCGTTATTTCTCACGCTAACAGCATAAAAGTCAGCTGTAGTTAGTATCTCAATTCCGTGAGGAAATGTGCCTTGTCTGCCCACATTTTCTTGAAATGATGCGGAAGCTGCCCTTCTACAATTTATCTAAAAAGAGAGATAAAAATAAAATAAAAACAGAATAGGCTAGTAAATGCAATTTTGCAATTTAAAAAAAGGGGTTCCACAGGGTTTAGTACAAGAATGCCTACTTGTAAATTTGACGCCATCGATATTTTATCTATTTACATTTTTAAAAGAACTTAGATTAGTTTGGTATTGGATTTTGTCCTGCAAATAGTTAAATATAACTGTTTTTTTTTATATGCTAAGATATGAATTACAATAATTTTCAGTTAATTAAATATAATTTATATTTTTTACTTAGGCATTTTTTCCTGAAACACTGTTTTGAGTGTTTTTAAGTGGTTCTTTTAGTTGTAACTAAGTTAAATGTTCAATTACTGTCTTTTTTAGTTGATTGTGCTTATTTTAGGAAGTATTTCGTGACTCTATTAATAAGTATCATTTTTGAGGGTGTATATACAGTAGTAGCAATAATTACAGCAACTTTTTAAAAATGTAAAATTTTTAGCTAATACCATTTCAACTTTATATTAGTTTATAAAATAATATGTATAACTTTGTATTGTTGCTGTCTACAGCATGCCACATATCCATACTCTCTTACTACTAAAAAATGTATGTGTATCTTTTTCTTGGGATGGACACAATTATAGCAACTTTTTCATATTCTTGATTTCGTTGCCCCTTTTGAATTCTAGGTGATTGTAAATAACTTGTAAAATATAAAGCGTTTGTTATTCATTTTCGATAATAGCTTGTGGTAAAAATGTGTCATTGTCTCTAAAAAAAATACAATTCGACGTTACGAAGATGGGGAAAAGTAAGTAGATATTACCAATAGTTTTCGTCTCCATAAATCAATTCTTTCCCGCATTATTAAAAAAAATATTGTAACTGGAGTGGTGGCAACTACAAAAAATACTGAACGTGCCCAAAAAAACGACAAGGAAAACTATAAATGCATCATTAAAATGTCCGTTTTCATCATCAACATAAATTTAACCCAACCTTGGAAATGGGGCTAACTACAATAAGTTCAAAAACCATAAGAAGCTCTTGAAAAAGAACATGATGGTCCGATTTCGTTTTACCTAAGAACACATTCACTGGACTACAAAAGAATGGAAACGAGTAGTCTTTAGCGACAAATGTAAATATAACAACTTAGAAGTGATGGGCTCTCTTATGTAAGACGTTCTATAGAGTCATGACTGAACAAAAGTTTATTACACCTACTGTGAAACATGGTGGAGGTTCCATTATGGTTTGGGGATGTCTCTCTTGGTTTGGCGTAGTCCCCTTCATCAAATAAAAGAACATATGGACCGCTTTATGTACAGGGACATAATAAACTATGGCCGGATATAAGAGGGGTCAAGCGAGGCAGTGGCCCGGAGCCCCCACAATAAAAAAATGTACATATTTTATTTGTATTTTTTTTGCTCTTCATTTTTTCTCGGTAAAAAATACCCATAATTTCTTATTTATTGATAAATTGATGAATGAATGAGGTCCAATTTTTTTGGTTCTTCAATTTTTTCTGGGCAAAAAATTCCCAAAACTGATTTATTGATGTTTATTGTTGTTGACGAGGACCTTTTATTTAAACTTTTTTCGGTATAAAAACCATTCAGTTCTACTTTCAGAGGGCCTCACAGACTCATTGCCCCGGGGCCCCCACACCTCTAAATCCAGCCTTGATACTAAATAATAAATTGGTTCCATATGTTGATGAAACAATGCCACTAAGTTTTTTAACACGAAAATGACCCCAAGCATAAATCAAAACTTATTACCGATTATTTATAAGATCATACCATCAACGTTTGCCTTGGCCCTTCCAATCGCCAGATTTAAACCTAACTGAAAATATGTGGTGTCATGTTGACAACAAAGGCATAAACATTACTTAAATTTAAACGATTTTATTAACAAAACTTTAGAATGCCTGGGAAACTATAGAGATGTCATATATTCGAAAATTAATCGAGTTCATGCCGCGACAGTGTATGGAAGTGATAAAAAACAAGAGATACTACACCAAGTATTAGTATTAAATTCTTAAAATTTGTACTATTGGTAAAACTATATTTAGAAATTAGAAGTTGCTATATTTTTGTCAAAGTAAATGTTTTTAAATGGATGTATATTTTTTATGTCATAAAAAAATGTTTTTCTTACCATAAACATCGACAATAGAATATAAATATTACATAATAAATTCATGTTGATCGAAATAATTTTAACTCAGTTATTTAATTTTTTTTTAAAGATGCTATAATTATGTTAACTCTATTTATTAAAAGCAAAATAAAAAATATATAAAGGCAGCTTTTATTTTTTCCGACTCCAATAGATTTGCCGACAAATAAATTATCAATGGCGTTTACCACCTGCACTGTTTTGCAAAATTGTTAAAACCTTTTACCTACCTCTTTATCAAA
The DNA here is from genome assembly GCA_014170235.1 of Listronotus bonariensis. NCBI lineage: Eukaryota > Metazoa > Arthropoda > Insecta > Coleoptera > Curculionidae > Listronotus > Listronotus bonariensis. Next base: position 184,429 of record JACEGR010000667.1, read on the forward strand.
ACATGTAACAACCAGCAGTGTACTAGCAATATCCTGAACATAAGGTGCCAAATGATGGGGTTCATAGGCTCGAGCAAAAGACCAACATACATAGCAGGCGGCATCTCTTATATGAGAACCAACTGAAGAATACCCTCTTGGTTCATCATAGACTAAAGCTTTCAATATTAGTGGTACTACTTGATTAAGTCTTTCTGGTAAAAGTAGACCTCGTCTGCCTATTAAAAGATTTATTTCATTAACAGCCATCTATCACCAAAAATATTATTGTTTTTTTTTTAAATAAATTACTTTAAAATCCCGGCAGAATATCAATAAGCGATCAAAATGACGAAAAATGTTTACCAAATTTACAGAATTTTTGGTTTGTGTCTCGGCTAAAAGCAAGCAATTTTGAAAACAAGGATTTAAATTTCATATCAGGCATCATTGTCTAACAGCCTAAATAAAGCAAATAATGGTTAACAGTCAGCGTTCCGAGAAATTTAATATAAAGCCACAATAAATAAGTCCTTGGTTCTTTAGACTTGAACTGCAGACACAAGAAAATCTACTTTGTATATTTTCCTTTATTGCAGAATTTTTAATAGCATCCATGATGACAACCACTAAAACACTTACCAAACTAACTGTATTTTTATTTTTTATTGCATTCATTTAATAAATCATAAAGTTGTTTTTACAGTTTAAAAGATTCCCTTTGTTGGTTAAATAAAAAAAACTGTTAATTTTTACTTTGTAGTTTATTATTACTAATAAATCAGTAAACATACCTACACTAAAAACACAGACTTCAATAAAAAGCACAAGCACGTGTTATATGACTGGTTAAAAAAAAAAGATTTAATTAACCAGAACTAATCATGACAGTTCTGCTTGACCGTCTGTAGCGTTCGTAGTTCGGTGAAGAGGATAATTTTGCCCAAAGGTTCTCGATTCTGAATGCGCCCTTTTATTATCGACCATATTCCCAGCTACAGGCAGCTTTGCCGCACAAACAACGTACGGCAGAAAAAAAATAGATCTAGTACCTTTCTCTTTTGCGTTCCTAACTTATTTTTTTTATGAGACCACCGCAGAAGTACACTTTTTTCAATAAACAAATAATTTTTAAAATCAGTTTCCAAACATCGGAGTAATCGCGTAATATACACAAAAAAAAATACAAACAGGCGATTTGAGAACCTACTCAGTTAAAAAATGTCATGCAAGAAAACTTTTAAACTGTAAAAACAGCTTAAAAAATATAATACGAACTGTAACAACATCAAGCAAAATATGACAAATAAATGTCATGGTGCTCTAACAGCTAAAAGGGTTCAAAAAGTTTTCCGACAAATCAACCTATAATTTCTATTGCCGAACTCTGGCGTAAGAATAATAAATAACACAATAAGAATTTGTGAAAAACTGAAACTTTAGAACCTGAATTTTACCTAATTCGGCCAAAGCTATGCAACCACCATGCCATGCGGCGTCATTTTCTCGAGGTCCTAACAACTCTAAAACAGAACCTACAACTTCGTCGGCTAGGTCTTTAGGAAGTCTAGCTGTCACCCTACCTACACCCTTAGCTGCAGACCATCTAAAATGTAATATTTTGAGATGAAGCATGTAAAGCCGGCTACAGACGATATGGCAAGGCTTGGCCAATGTCCGCTCGTTCCAACGTTGGCGCATCGTGTGTATGCAAAACATATAGCAAAGCAAGGCCAACGTTGGCGCTGGCCATGGTTCGCGTAAGAAGCGGCACTTTCGACACACATTAAAGGGACTTGTGGGCTTGATCTCCGTACACACGACATAATATAATGCGCGCCTAACTAACATTTAAAACTTTCAATTTATTCAAGGAGTTTATGGTATTATTTAAAGTTCTTAACATGCATAGATTAAATAATACCTATTTCTTATTGTAAATGATTGTTTTCTCTTTTAAAGCAGAAATAACTGAAAACTGGAGCAATGAAACAATTTAAGAATATCTTAGTTTATACGGCGTGTCTACTAAGTTCACACCATATGGAAAACTTTTTTATTATTAATTTTACGAAAAAAGTTATTCTTTATAAAAACTTCCACATGGTCTAAAACCCAAGACGGAATTATAGGATTTTATTTTATTGCACTGGTATACGAGGCATGTTAAAAAATATAAATTTTGCTCAAGAGGAAAATGCCCTTATTTTTCATAATATTGATAATTTTTATATGAAAAAGATGATTAGGATTAACAATACCTTTCAAATATGCATATTGGTTTATTTAAAAGAATTTTTTCTGCTATGACGAGCGTTTCTGTAACTTTTGGCTGTTTTGAAAGTTCTTTAGCTATCTTTACATATTAGATTTCGAAATAAGTATGTAAATAAAAAAAGGTTTTTGGAAAATGATCGGATTAATGATTTCATTTTAGGTTTTAGACCATGCACAATTTTTTATAAAGAATAACTTTTTTGTAAAACTTCATCAATAAATAAGTTATTTTTACCCAAAAAAGAAGTCCTTATCAATAAAATATCTACCTTTTCTTTATTGTGGGGGCCCGGGCCACTGCCCCGCTTGCCCCACCTTAAATCCGGCCCTGGTTGAAACATTAAAAAAGAAAAAGCAGTCTTTAATGGCAACCTATAGAGGCTTGCTTGTAAGTTTGTATAGGTCGCCTTCACTTGCCTTGAAAATACTGGCAAAGATAAAACATGTTGTGTGTACGTAGACCAGCGTTTTAGTAAGCGCTTGCTGAAAGGTTGGCCAAGCCTTGCCATATCGTCTGTAGCCTGCTTAATATATTGTAATTTCTAACAATACTAATTCAACACATACCTGACAACACTATCCGGACACCTTAATCCTTGGATAAGCTGGTCAATCACCTCTTCAACTTCATCTGGGACTTCTATTTGTTGATCTGCTTCTTTAATGTCATTATTTATAGGAGCTGAAGATAAGTCACCTGCTGCACTTAAATTTGCAGCTAACGAACGGTTGCCGCGCTGATAGCGCCATGATGCGACTCGAGGTGGTAAAAATGTAAGACCTATAAATAAAAAAATAATGTTGCTAATGCTGCTTAAACCGGTTAGTTGGAAATCCTTCTTTATACCCAGTAGCGTATCTAGTCGTAGGCTGTATTTTGTTTAAAAATGGTCGTACTAAAATAAAAAAAGTATTTTAAAGAGCAATTTTAATGAATACCGAAAACATTTTTTATTTGAAATTTTTTGGTTTACGAACTTGAAATTTTTACGACTTAACTACGTTGGATAACTGGTTCATTTAGCTTTAATTTGCTTTATTTAAAAGTTCGAAACGACTACTTCTCGCTAAGATATTAAACTTTAAAAGAAAAAAGATCTTATTGTCTTTCACCATCAATATCTCAGCAATCACTGATGGCACATGAAAATTAAGGACGGTTTTAACATCACGAATAAATTCCCCACAACAATCGGCTACCCTTTGTTTATATTTGTTCTTTTATTCTTTAAATTAATTTGAAAAATTAATTCTGGTGGCTATTGGGATAATCAGACGCTAAGTTGAAATTATTGAGTAAACCAATAATGTTAAGTGTATCTTTTATAGTGTAATATGCCCACAAAAACTCCAAGTTTCGATTTAATCCATTCGATTCAATTTTTGAAAAAGAATTAAAGGATCACGACTTTAACTTTAAATAATAATGATCCTAAGTGCAGAAAAAAAGTTTTAAGGTTTTTTCTATGCATTTTTATTGATAAAAAGTGTTTAAAATTATGAAAAAAATGTGTTGCCGATTTTTCTGGGGAATTTATTCGAGATTTCTAAACCCTTCTTATTTTTCTAGTGCAATCAGCGGTTGTCGAGACAAAAAGATCCTTTTTTTATTCAAAGGTCGATTCCTCGGCGACAAGTGGTCGTATCGAACTTTAAAAGCAAATTGAAGCTTAATTAACAAGTTATCCGATCCATATAGTGGTTAAGTTAAAAAAATAATAATAAATTCGTAGACTAAAAAAAAAACAAGAAAAAACTCGAAAAACAAATTTTTTGGTGTTCATTTGGCTTGCGCGATAAAAGTTGCTTAAAAAAAATAATCGTAAGATCTTACTGATTCTACTAGAAATTTCAAGCTTTAAAACGCTTCTTTTAAAATTTGAGTACGAACCTCGTTTTAATATATAAAATTGAACACAACTTACAACTAAGTTATTTAAAGTTTAAGCTTAAGCTTAAGCGTTCAAATTTTCATAGTTATGACTTAAGAACCAAGCAAAATTTTAATATTCCTATGGTAAATAAAACATCTTTACGAAAAACTCTTTTTATGACGGTGTTCGCCATTTTAATGAACTGCCTGAAAACATAAAATACGCCTCTGACCTTAAAACTTTCAACAAGAAACTTTTATATTATTTACGAAATTGATTTATTTATTTTTATTTACTGGTTGAATTTCTATTATTGTTATTTTTTGTTAAATTTTGTTTGTACTAGCCAAGTGCTAAATCAACGTATTATTTATTTATTTATTTATTATTGTTAAGCGAAGTACAGCTACTTGAAAAACCTAAAAAAATTGATTTTTTTGTAACCTTTAAGAATTTCCACTAGTGTAGTTTATTGGAGGTTCTTTTTTGTTTTTTAACAACTGTGTTCTTCCAGAAAATTCTCGACTATGGCAGTATTTTTTGTGTATTAATAAAAAAATAGTCTGTATTTAAAGGTGGGGACATTTTTTTGGTCCTCAACTTTTTTTGCTATCTTTATCGGGAGGCCTCGCGGAAACGACTTTGCCTACGCCTGTTCTCGCATCATCTGTTTTTACAAGAAAATTTGATATCTTGATTTTTTTTGTCCGACGTATGGTTTTCGCTTAAAAAATTATGAAGCATTTCTCTACATGATCGTATGGTAAAGTGACCTCATTTTCTTTCTGACAACTCGGAAATAATGAGAAGAAATGATATTTGTTATAGCTGCAACGAACTTGATTTCGTGTTTCAACAAATTTTGGAAAGAAAAAAAAGGTCCTCATCCCCGTTAAATGTACACAAATGTTTTTTGATGAATCGGGACTTGTGGTCACTATTGTATGGCTATGCCGTGGTAATTGATAGAGGATGCCTTTTTACAAAATTTTTAGTGTTTTGAAGCCTTTTTAGTGTTTTAAAGGACGCAAGGACTCTTTAAACCTTTTACAAGATCCAGCATTTACATTTTACAGTGCCCTTAAAGAAGAGACAAGTAAAAATAACAAAGCCAAAACAAAATGTACGGGGCTTACCTAGAAAAGAGTAGTTCAGAGCATTTTTTTAATTCCTTAAAAACGATCGTGTTAGATAACTTGTACACAAAAATATTTGTCACTGATATAATTATAATGTATGTTTTATTATAATCTATTATACATACCTAGTGTCTACTTAAGTTCGCACCATATTGAAAACCTTTTGTTATTAATTTTTTGAAAAAAAACTATTTTTCCACAACTGTTAAAAGAAATGCTGTTTTTAATCATTAACATAAAGTTAAAGTACCTACTCCATTCTGGTAGACTACATAAAGTGTTAAAAAAAGTAACTTTTTTATCACTTCGAAGATTTTTTCACACTTTAAATTTGTGTTTTGTTTCAATGCCTACTACAACAAACTTAAATATCAATTTATGCAATGCAACAGTAAACGCGACATCAACTGAACCAAACGGTCAAGATACCTTTGATTTCGTTATTATTTATTTCAGTTCATGTGTCACTAGTTTTAAAATTTGACAGATTGCAAGTAAATTTAATAGAAATTATTGAAAATTAATAGTAATAATGAATTTAATGACTAAGAAATTGAAAAGGAATTTATAATATTTCAGTATTATTTCTACAAAAAGTAAGTACATACAATTTTCTAAAATTAAATAATACATGCATAGTTATGAAGAGGATAATTGTCTCTTTAAACTTAAGAGGATACCGTACACGTTAAATTGAGCTAAAACGCGATTTGCTGCCGTTTTTTAAATATTTGTTTTGGAAAAAAGTTGTATATAGACAAGTTTTTTAAAACGATGCAAAGATTATCGGAAAGTGGTTATTTTTACGGTTTTGTAATTTTGTGAAATTTAATGTGTTAATTTATAAACATTACCATAATTTAATTAACTTTCCGATAATCTTTGGATCATTTTAAAAAACAACAATATACAACTTTTTTCCAAATAAAATATTTAAAAATGGCAGCGAATCGCGTTTTAGCTCAATTTAACGGGTACGGCATCCTCTTAAGGAGGCTATGATTTTTTGTTGCAACATAATGGCTGTGCTGCAAAAATTAAAATTAATAAGTTTAGATAAATAAAACATGTATAAAATGGTATTTTGAGAAATTTTTATATGGTCGTGGAAAAAATATAGTATGAAACACATGCACAAAGTGTCTCTTTTTTACTAAAGGGATTGCCGCACTCGCCTAACGGCTCGTACTGTCAAACTTCCCATTCGTAAAAAAATGTATCACTTTATACACTTGTGACATAAATTACTATTATAAAAAGTTCCGCATGGTCTAAAACCTAAAATTCAATCACCAGATATTGAATTTTGTTCATGTTCATATAAAAAGATATTTAGGATTAAAAATAGTATTCAATTATGCAAACTTGTTTATTTTCAAGAAAATCATATTTTTATGCGATAACGAGCTTTTCTGTGACTTTTTGCTGTTCTGACACTTCTTAAGCTTTCTTTACATAGTATATTCCTAAATAAGTATGCACTTTATACAAACCAACATTTACCGTTAAAAGGTAAAAAATAAAAAAACAGTTTTTCTTGAAAATGAATAAGCATCATTTCTTTGAAAAATTTTAATAATAAGAAAAATAGTGATACTTTTCCCTTGAGCAAAATTCATATTTTTTGACATACCTCGTATACCAAAACAAAAAATATCTGATGATTGCATTTTAGGTTTTAAACTATGCAGGAGTTTTTATAAATAATAACTTTTTTCGTAAAATTAATAATAAAAAGTTTTCCATATGGTGCGAACTTAAGTATAAACACTACACTGGGCCAAAAAATCGACTTTTCTTTCTTTTTTTAAATTATATCAAAAATATTGTTTAGGGTAAATAAAAGAAAATATCGTTATTCACAATTTAAATTAAAGAAAAAGTTTTTTTTTTTAATTAAATTGCGAATAACTTCAGAATGATTTACTGTAAAAAAATTATTAAACCTTTTTTATACAGCAATAAATTCCCTTCAAAAATCTATGTTGTTTTTTTTATATATTAATTTTTCGTTAGTTACAAAATTCTAAAATAAAAAGGGCAAATCTAAAAATATATCAATGTTTAAAGCTTAATTACTACAAAACGGTTTGTCTGGCGAAATTTTTTAAAAAGAGTATTTTAATATTCAATTTAATTCTCTTAATATATACGTGCAGATCATTTTTTACTTTAATAGTTAGAAAGCTTTGACGCAAAAATGAAAGTTCAAATAAAAAATCTAAATTAAAGGAGAGGGACCTCTAAATATTAATATTAAGTGCTCAAATCTTCACGATATTTTTTTGTCACCCTAAACAATATTTTCTAATTAAGAAAAATAAGAAAAGTCTATTTTATATTATTAATAATTATATAATAATATAAATATTAATTATATAATTAATAAAAATATAATTAAGAAAAATAAGAAAAGTCTATTTTTTGGCCCAGTCTAGTAGACACCCTGTATATTAAATTGAATTTTTGAACATGACTATATATTTTCGAATCAGTACTGAAAACCAACTGCAAGTACATTGTTTGTGCTATTTTAAATTACAAGAAGATAGTATAATATGTTGTTTATTTTAAAAACTTATGTGACAAAAAGAAGGCTCACCCAAATGACAAGCTAAAAATACTTAACCTTTTGGTGCTATAAACTTAAACTGATCTTTGAATTCTAGGTATTCTGGTGTTACAATTACCGCCAGTGCCATACTAAATCAAACAATATTTAATGACATAAAAGGCTTTGTAATAAAACACATATGATAAACCAACACCAGTAAATACTAAATATATAATATAACAATTTTGTTGACTAATGGTATTCAAATTTAATATAGTAGGTACTTTAGAAAAACAATAAAATCTGATATGATTCACATTACTGATAATGAAATACATAATTTTTAAAAAATTAGGCAAAAATCCATATAATTAGGGACCCCTGTTTTTGTTTTTATAGATATTTAATAGAAAATATAAAAACGAGGATGTACCAGGAAAACTGGTTTGGGTCAAAAAGAAGAGAGAAGAAAAGTGGCGTAATTTGGTGCATAAATGTACACAAAAAATATTATTTTAAGCATCTAATTGTCTTCTGTAACTTATTAAAATTTTGGTAATAATAGAGAACCCAAGAGGGGGATTTCAGGATTTACTCCAGCGCAGCAGATTAATATACCGGAAGACACCTTGTACCCGGTAAAGTACCAAATATGAGCCCTGTATACAAGGCTGATCAAAAAAATAAAAATATGTACCTATATCCATCAGAAATTTTCGAGCGCGTCAAATTAAGATAGGGTTGATTACATGCTAAACAGTGTATATTCTACTAATCTGATAATTTGCTAGTGACGTAATAAAAGCAGAGGGCTACAAAGTTGTAAAAAATAAGCCTCATTTTGACATTCTTAAGTGTGGCTATGTATTTTATTTTAAAGAAAATAATTAAAGGATGATGAAAAATATATAATTCGATACAATCCCAACGATTTCCACAAGCCAAAATAATAAAAGTATTTTTTGACACATTTAAAAATCTATAGCCGCTTCCCCCACCAATGAAAAGATATACTTTATACAACATTTTTTTTCTTATCATCTAAGCTTTGCAACCCAATAGGTCTGTCTCTATGACGCTCGAGTAAATCCCCATTTAGCTTAGAGAGCTAACTTACCATATTATTGTTTTTTTTGGCATAACTTAGTAGTTCAACTACTAACACTTTACTTTATGTTTTTCAGATAAGAAACAGAAATAATATTTTTATATTTTGCCATCTTTGTATCACAATAACTCCTTAATGGTTGACTTTTGACCAATCAATTATATCGAACTACCTTGTATTTTGAACAGGAAAACAAATCCTCATTTGTTTTAAAACACCCTGTATAATGACTAATATAATTTTTTCTTTTGTTTTTCAATAATTTTTTCTAGTTATTTTTATTTTTTATCTACTTACTTACGAAAATTATTGTGATGAGACTATTTGACTTTGTGTCCTCAAATAAATATGGATAATAAAAAAAAACATGGCCTCATTTATGGAAAAAGGACACAACTTAAAAGTCTACATTTCTCAATATCATAACTTAAAAATTAATGTTTCTTTGCCTATTTTAAATTTATTTAATATTGCAGATAATTTAAATATGTTTATTATTATTTATTCCCACACAGTATGATAGTTTTGTTAGTATGTATGAGATTAACTCTTGAATTGACAGACTTATGATTGACTGATACTTATGCAATTTTTTGAGTTATGACATTCTACTATAAATGGAGGAATTATAAGAAAGTGTTATTTATGTAAACCTTCCTGTATACAAACATATTTATTTATTTTCTGTAAAATATTAACTTACCTATTCTCTGAACAATCTTATAGACCAGCTTCTGCACATTAGATCCAGAATTATTCTTAAATTCTGAATTAATAATCCATTCTAACAGTTTCCTAGCATGTGGTAAAATATCATCCCTTTTACCATGTTTAATTATGGTAGCTATACATGCTAATGTTCCATATTTTACAAAAATATTACTATCTTTGGCCAGACTTTGTTCCATTACCCAGTCAAAGTAAGGTTTAAGATGTAGTTCTTTTACATCATTTCTGTAAATACAACATATCTTATAGACATAAAATTAACCTATGTAATGCTAGCATTGTAAAGTGAGCAGAATTCAAAAATGTTTTGCTTAAAATATATTCTAATTTGATGGTAATTTAGTGGCAAAATTAAAAATTTGACACTCTTCCCAGGTCCCGTAAAAATGATACAATGCTAGCTCCAGATAAAGCTAGCCTTGTATACACCAATAATCAACTTAAAAACCAAATATACAGCGTGTTCGCCCAGATTCTCTACATATGGGAAACTTTTTTATTATTAATTTTACAAAAAAGTTATTCTTTACAAAAAGTTCTGTATGATCTAAAACCTAAAAAGCAATCATTTGATATTCATTTTGTTCAGTAGTATACAAGGTATCACAAAAATGTGAATTTTGTTTAAGAGGTAAGTCCCCTTATTTCTTAAAAAATCAAAAATTATTATTAAGGAAAAATGTTTAGAAATAAAAATAACTCTCAAATATGCAAACTCATTCATTTGCAAGAAAAACGTTTTATTCTTTAATATAATTTTTTATGATAAAATGATGAAAATTTAAAGGTATCACAAAAAGGTATAACAAAAATTGTGAATTTTCGTTTAAGAGGTAAGTCCCTTATTTTTTAAAAAATCAAAAATTATTATTAAGGTAAAATGTTTAAAAATAAAAATAACTCTCAAATATGCAAACTCATTCATTTGCAAGAAAAATGTTTTATTCTTTAATATAATTTTTTATGATAAAATGATAAAAATTTCGTACTGTTTTAAATACTTGCTTCGAAATGTAATATCTAAAGAAAGCCTAAGAACTGTCAAAACAGCGAAAAATCTCGTTTTCGCATTAAAAATGAAAGAAAAAGTTTTATCTTGTAAATGAACGAGTTTCCATATTTCAGAGTTATTTTTATTTATAAACATTTTTTCTTTATAATTTTTGATATTTTAAAAAATAAAAGTACTTTCCTCTTTAACTCGAAATACCTCATATATACTACTAAAAAAAAGAATATCTAATGATTATATTTTAGGTTTTGGATCATGCAGACCTTTTTATAAAGAATATTTTTTTTGTAAAATTAATAATTAAAGTTTCCCATATATAGAGAACTTAGGCGGATACACTGTACCTATAATTAATATTAGGCATCCCTCATTAGTGCTCAATGAGTGCTGGTTAGTTATTGCGGTAAGGTATTTTTTTTTTACAAAATGGTTAACGGGTATAAAATTCATGGATGATAAAACTGACGTTGTAATCTTTAAATTGTGGTCATTTCGCGGAATTTAGGAAAAAAATCCTTAAAGCTATAGCTGTTAGACTACAGTAAAAAGCACTGGAACCTATAAATTTATTGGTTTTAGCGCCACAGACGGTCATGCAAAAATGTCACATTAGGGGGTCATGTTTGGTTCTGGTTAGTTAAATCTTTTTTTTTTTTAATTTCTTAATAAAGCGAACTAAAAAAAAAAATTAAATAACCAGAATTATCCATGACCCCCCTCCAATGCGACAGTTTTGCATGACCATCTGTGGCACTTGAAGTTCTATGAATTTCAAACTTTTTCACAATTTTCTCAATAACTTTGTTTTTATGATTTTCACATTCACTCACCATTTTGTCAAAAACGGATTTATTAATAATCCTGCCCGTTCGATGATTCCAATTGAGTTTCTGTACTCATCTCATATTACAAGTACTCACTAAGCACTAATTAGGGATGCCTAAGTTTACTTATATATTTTGTATGCTTGTATCATTTTTCCAGGACTGGAAAGAGCATCAAATTTTTAATTTTGGTACTAAATTAGCATCAAATTAGCACTATATTTTGAGCAATTAAATTTTAAATTCTGCTCACATTACATGCATATAAAATTAAATAGGGACATGTTTACAATCTTAGAAATAACAGTGTATTGTAGAACCTAATTAATAGTCTTTTTCTATATTAAAAAAGGATAATCTAACCTAGCACATTAATCTTATAAATTTGAAAGGTGTAGTCCAATCATGAATTATTGAAAAAAAAACTGATTTTTTCACCATAATCTCCCACCTTTTTAAAAAATGCAATACTTACTAACTTCTAAATAAATCAAGATACTAAAAAAATCTTTTCTTCTGTATGGTATACTTTGCCTTTCCAGTTTAAACACACTTTAAGAAGATATTGATTGTGGTTCCTTTGTGTAACATTTTTGAACATTTGAGACAATTCAACTGAGACTGAGATTGAGAAAAATGGGAAATCCCTTATACTTAATAAATAAATAAATTATTCTCTTAATTATTTACTTATGTTTATTATTTTGTTCAGTGTTATACTTTGTAGGTGAAAACCCTTCTTACCTTGTTATAAACTTATAGGACAAAAATGCAGCTGCATCACGACATTTATCTGGTACAATAGCATACACTTTGATAATATTTAGTACTCTATCCATAACTGTTTTCTTGCCGGAATCACTTTTATCGAACCCATCAAAACGAGAAAGATGAAAGGGTATCATTACTATTATTGACAGCCATAGAAGTAGAATATATCGGGTTGTCCATGTGTCAGAATCATTTGGATCCTGAGCCTCTAACAACTGTAAAACGGGCTCAAAATCTGCAACCTCATGGGGTAAATGCCTTACAATATCTTTATAGCCGCGTACATTTACAAGTACAAACATATAACTAAATGTAACATGTTTTAACTTAGTAGTGCTTTCTTTATTTCTTATAATTCCAATGAATTTCTCTAATATAGAATCTATGTGAGAGTCTAACAAGTGTGGTTGTTCAATATATTGGCTCAGAATAAAAGAAAACTTTTCATATGCTTTTTCTTGCACTGATCTTTCGGCATTAGCCAAGTTTTGAAGGTTATCTATCATTTGCAGCACTTCTTCGTATTCTGAAAAATAATCCAATGCACAACCTAGTCCGAAAGGCTCCTCCTCTTTTGGAGATTCATCTGGCTGAAGATTTACCATTTTTATTAATTTACTATAAATAAAAGATTAAAACCAACTTTGTTTTTTGTTGCCGTTTTGTTGCCTTTTTTGACAACCAATTGACCAAATTGACTTTGACAACCGTTCTTGGTATTTTTTGGCACTTTTTGTCTTTGAGTTAATTAGCCAGCACGGCCTCACCTTAAAGCTTAACAAGAAGCGGAGCGACCTTTAAGGAGCTATCCATATGCTGGGGATACTTCGATATTGTCTGGCTCTAAGCCATAACAAAATGTTGCACTGCTTCTACCAATTAGTGTATTCCTTTTACCTTGTAGAACCATTCTCCGAACTGTCAATAGTGTCAAGAACGGTTCTTCAACATGAAAAAATGTCAAAAAATTGTAAAAGGAACACTTATGGTGTCGTTCTGGGCGGTTCTGGAGCATAAAAGGAATACAGCAAATGTAATTCACTTGGTGTATTCCTTTTATGCTCCCAGAACCGCCCGGAACGACACCATGAGTGTTCCTTTTACAATTTTTGACATTTTTCATGTTATAGAAACGTTCTTGACATTATTGACAGTTCCGAGAACGGTTCAGAACGGTTCTACAAGGTAAAAGGAATATACTAACTATGTGGAGGGTACACGGCAAGATCGTTTGACTAGAGAGGCTTTCCAGTGACGCAAATAGAGCGCTCCCGAGTAGCTCAGGAGCATTTCGTTCTACTTTATGGCGTTCCAGTGACGGAAAGTGTTATGCACCTGAACTACTCCGTTTTTCTTTCCCCTTGCCCCTCATGCACCAAAATGGAATTAGATATTAAAAGAGATTATTATTATAAAGCCAAGAAAGGTTAAAAACAACGACATTTTAAATTTTCTTAAAGTATCTCTCTTTCCTTGTCTAAGGATGCGTTCCAGTGACTAACTTTTTAGAGCAGTTCAAGAGCTTCAAGCCCTGAAACGTAAACCTAGGTAAGGTTGCCTCATTACGTCACATATGTACCGCACTGCTGGTTCCTTGGCGCCAACAAGGATGTCTAGACGGATAATACTATGAGGGCGAAAGAGCGCGATATACAATATTTAAAAATCAGCTAGAATAATCATTGTTAAATAATTTATTAATAGGAAATAAAGAAATTACGGTAACAACTAGAATTAACAGTATTTAAAAGTATTTCTTTAATATTGACTACGGAGAACTAGTTCTCCGTAATATTGACAAAAAAACATAATGTGACGTATGGTCCGCCATGTTGCAAGGTTTACGTGGCAACCTTACCTAGCCAAACGATCTTGGGTACACGGTGCACCAAGAAATGGGTGCACTGTTGTCGATAAGTGTGCACCATCTCTATATTAATATTAGGATGTCAGGGGCGGATCTAAAAAAATAAAATTACATTTTTAAGTGCGACTACCAACCACTAACATTTAAAATACGTTCTGGCGCATACGCCATTTAAGTTTGTGTATTTTTTTGGTCGTGTTATTATATCCTTTTAGGATATTGGGAATCTCTAGTTCTTAATTTACTATACTACATAGAGCATAAAAATGCTTTGTTAAAAGCTATAACTAAAGTTTTTTCCTATGGCATACGTATGGTGAAAAATATTATTCAAACCAAAATCCTGTTTATATATTTTCTTTGATTAGCTTAAATCATGTAAAAGATTTATTCACCTTTAAAACGACCCTATTTTTAAGTTGGCTAATTAAAATTTTAATCTACAAAATGTTTTTTATTGAAACATTTCCGCTTTTTTAGACATCTATTTTAAAATTAAATTATCTTTCTAATTATAGGTATACTCTTTGATAAGTAGATGTTACTTATTTTTAATCAGAAGAATGGTTCTAGATTAAGAATGTGGTGTTTCCTCAGCCCACTAATAGCTACATAATTTCCTGGAATTAATAAAACATCTTAAATAAAACCTTTTAAGAAAACCCCTTTTAGAAACCAATAAACTTTAAAACCTATTCTAATACTCAACTTACCTTATATCTTATACCTATGATTTAAAATATTTTCTGATTTTATGTTTACTTAAATGAACTTTTTATACTATGTAAAATATAGTATAATTTTTTCACACAGAAATGTATGAGAAAAATATTTAGCCAACAGATAACAGCAAGACCCTAGACCAAATTAAACATGTGATGATAGTTGAGTTTAGGAGATTAGTTAATATTTGAATAACTTACATAAAATGAAAATTGGTAATTTTAGGTTTACCTTGTTCCTTTTTTTATTTTTAAAATTCAGGCAGAACTTGGCTTTTTATCTTATTAAAATAAATGTATATCAAAGAATGTCAGATGAATGTTACAAAAAAACTTCTATTTTATAAAACAAACTTCCTATATTTTATTATTTATAAAATTACAAATAATCATTAAATCTATTAAACTAACAACACAACCAAAAAGTGCTACAGAATGCTAAAACTGAAGGCTGAAAGTTACCAGTATGAGTAATTTATTTTAATTTTTTACACAAAAGTAATTACCTACAAATTCCTTACCACTTTTTGGTGCTATTAGTTTATTTAAATAACATTAAAGTAGAAATAAAATTGTGAGAAAAAAATAACTGAACAACCCGTGTGCAACTGCTTATTTACAGAAATTTTAACAATATGTGGAAACCTGAATAAAGTGTGAGGTATAAAAATTGAGGCATCAATCACAAAGATCAATGCTTGGGTAACGGAGAGTATACTGCAAAAATTAACAAATAACTTCCGAGAAGAAAACAAGATAATGGCTACATTATTCTGTGGTACAATTAAAAACCCTAAAATCCATGTTTATTACAGTCAATTTTCATTTTTTTTTTGTAATTAGTGATTTGATGTTAAAATTTTTTAATAGAAAAAGTTATGAACAAGATAAAAATCGTAAAATATCTTATTTTTTCATCCAAAAAATGTTGATCAAGTTTTTAAATGAGGAAACATTCTTCTTTTAGATAAAAAATAAATAGTTAAAACACTTAACATTTTATACTTATTTACTAACCCGGAAAATTGACTGCTGACAAAATAATAGGTATTAGGAAAATTAAAATGAACCAAGGCTAGACAAATGTAACAATAGTTGACTTAACATTAATATTAGAACCAAGCTCTTGTCTGGTTTCATGCAAGAATAAGTTGTTATTATTTAAATTAAAGAGAAATCAATACAGTTTCATTTACCAAGCCTGGTTTTTTCATATTAGGATACTCTTTTATAGTTAGATGGTCTATAATGCCCTTACTATGCTGAGAATTGTACCATCCTTTTCTGCAGCATAAACCCGAAGTTGAGGTAAGTAGTGGTCGTTCAAATTACACAGAAGATCACCCACAAGCTCATTATGCTACGAAGTCCAAAGGTCTGTTAAAACCCCCTTTTCTGTTCATGTATTGTCTGTATTTTCTTTTTAATATAACATGCACTGTACCTGCATCATTGCCTTCAACTTTTTGCCTTTTGTTGTGTCAAAGTTACAGAATCCCATAAGCTTCATCATTTCCTGTTCCTCCTGCGTTTTACCCTCTAAATCAGCCGCAGTAACCGCAGGCCTCTCAGGGAGCAAACCGCTTCTTCTTTCTATTGAGCGAGATCTGCTCCTTGTTCTTGAACGTGAAAACCTACGTCTTTCGTGAGAGTGACGTCTCCTTTCCCTATCCCTTTCTCTCGACCTATTCCTTCTGCTGTGTCGTTCCCTGTCTCTGTCTCTTTCCCGATCTCTATCCCTTTCTTTATTATCCCGTCTTCTCCCGGGTCCATAAGGAGATTTCGACCTACTTCTTCTGCCCATTAACGAAACCTTGAAAAAAAAACAATTTTTTATTATCTATTTTTTAAAAAATCACGAAAAAATAAAAAAAAGCCAATTTTTACCTGATTTTTTTGCTTTTTAAAACACCCTCGACATAACGATCTATAAAAACGTCAGAAAACGTCGATTTTAGTTGTTATTTTTTACGCTTAGCGCTAGTGTTTCTAACCTGTAAAAATGCACAAACGGTCCTTCTGGAAAATATTCATAAGGTTCAAAATTCATTCGTTTTGTTCATAAATGTTTGGTCTTGCGCCGTTGCAATTCGAATCGTTAGATGGAGGCGGATTAATGCCGAATCGCTGAAACGAACCGAAGTGGAAGGAGAGTTCGAGAGTGTTGATGAAACTGTCGAGGGTACGCGGTTCGTATAATTAACAATTAGATTCGATTTTATTGATAAAGATTTTATTATTTTACTTTGACAAAAACCGATAGTCTAATCTAGTTCCTAAAAGGCCGTTCTAAAAATTTATTTAATGGGGCGTAGCTAATCTCTCGCTCCGGTGACATTAGTGTAAACTTTTTCGACAGTGCCGCGCGCGTTTTATCGGCGCCCCAAGTGATATCTGACTGTCTTGTTATTTGGAATTAGAAGGATTTAAGCGGTAAGTTAAGCAAAGTAATAAAATATTAATTTAGTTTACAAAAGACAAGATTTACCATCTTAATTAACGAACTTAAAACAATACTGTTTTCGTGTATGGCAACAGTGTCAAATTCACGTCAGGGTGTGTCGTCAAGTGTTCATCTTCACTTTTGAATTATGTTTTGGGATTTTTTTACAGTATTTTAAACAAAGAAAACGCATTTTTACTTTTTTGTAAACAAATTACCCATTTACCTTATAAGACATTTTAAAACAATCGAATTTCGACTTAACAACCCCTTTACAAATCAAATTCACCCAGATAGTCACATGATGACTTTCATCAAATCCTAAAGATTGCCAGTGACATCATGGCTATTTTTCAGGTTTAAATTTTTTATGTCTTTATTCTTTTGCTAACCACCATTGGAAAAAGATACTTATTCGTAATAATATATGTAAAAGGTCAATGATGTTTTTTTTTTTTTTGCATGAAATTAAATGAAAATTGATATAATTTCTTCCAAAATGTGGATAAGGCCCATGTTATCAGTCTTTAGCTAGGCATTTTAGTCGTTAAATGTGCCATTTTTGTCCTTGGCCTTAAAAAAGAAATAAATACAAAATCTTTGCGGAATACATAACATTCTATAAATTTTACAGGATGTCTGTGGTATATTAAATACTTATGTAATAAAATATATTTAAGGGTTTATAGGTACATAACATTAAAACTTACCCTACATGTATGTCATTTAAAACAAATTTAAAAAATTAAGAAAGTTATTGGCATACCTCTCGGCATACCTACATAGATGTAGGTAAAGCCATAAGAGCCTAGCTTAATCTTTGCTTATGTTAAAACAAGAAAATAGATTTTTGAAATAATGTACTGTACTGTATGATTGTTCCTTTTTTCTAGACTGACCTTTATCTATTTAAATGTATTCAAGACTAATTTATTATTGTTTTTGCAGCATTTTAAAGCGAACCTTGGCAAATTATTTGATAAAAAAGGTGTAAAATACAGGGAAAAACAGTAAAAATCAAATATTGTGGGCCACTTTAGCTTTAAATCAAGAATTGCATGCAAAAGGAAGGGGAAATAAGTATAGTGAAAATAAGCTTAGTTTGTTACCTTTGATTATGTATATCTCAGAAACAAAACATTTCTAAAGAAAAATCTTTTAGATTCATGATGAGCGTCCACAAAAATCCCCATATACCAAATTTAGTCTAAATCGTAGTTGCTCTCACTTTCCAGACAGTTACCCAAAAAAAAAAACAACAAACAATAAGTGGTTTTTCTAAATTAAATAAGGATTTCAATAAAATTATTAAGTAAGCATTTAGGGTAGCATTTGTTTTTTTATTTTGAGGAAGAAAAGAAGAAAAAGAAAAAACCAACAATTTCAACAAATTGAAGGGATTTTTGCAAAAACAACCAATGTCATTTCTAACATATTGCCAATGTCAATTTTTTTCCTGATATACAAAAAAACTAATGCTTATAGAACCTTTATATATATCTTTAAATGCAAAAAATACAGCTTTACGAACATATTACAAATATATATTTAGATTTATCCACAGAGGTTTTTTTTAAATATCCTGACCATATTGAAAACTTGACTTTGGCTGTTTTTGAAAAAACCCTTCAATTGTTTATTTTTGATTTATATGTTATATCGAGTGTTATATTAAAACTACTGGCAATTCAAATTAAGGAGCAGCAGTGTTGCAATTCAGTCAATCAGCTGATAAAACTGCGTATGTAGCTCAGTAGTGTCGAAAATATTTACCATATTTACAGAAATATCCAATTCTTTATTTGTCTTGGCCAGAAGTAAAAGCCCTTTTAAAACAAAGATTAAACTGCAGACATAACAAATCCGACTTTGCACCTTTTGCTTCATGGCAGGATTTTTACAGAATCCATGATGACAACCACCAAAACACTTGGCACAAATTGTAGACTAATTCTTCTTTTTTTTTTATTGCATTTATTTAATAAATTATAAAAATTATTTAAAAAACACAATATTAACTGCCACAACAGCAAGAAAAACTTGACTATGAATTGTCATGGACTCTTATACTAGTTTAAAATTATGCCGATGAGGGCTTTTTAACAACATTGCAAGCTTAATTTAAAAAGCCAATTGCTGGAACCACAAACAATTGTATAACGTTACAAACATGGCAATGCTGGAACGACAAATTTGACGTGCGCATCATCCGAACGGTTGCAAATATTTCGGACAGCCTACTGGAACATACCTACTATGTTGGACCCAACAAACGGGGGTTTTTGGGCGCTGATCACAAATCTGAAATTTTTTTGAGACACGTATTTTTAGAGATCCATTATCAAACTTGAAAAGCAAGTTTTCATTACTTTCACTGTATCTCCCTTCTTTTGAAAACAATTCGTGATTTATGGCTAATTTTGTACTCAATATTTCATTTCCATCTTTTAAAAGCCCATTTTTATATTTATTTTACTTATTTTTCCTTAAAATTGCAAAGCTTCACTTATGCGGGGCCATGGCTACTGCGATTGAAATGATTGAATGTAAAGCTTTGCCTTTTTATGGAAAAAAATTAGTAAAATAAATAGAAATTTGGGGTTTTAAAAGGTGGAAATCAAATATTAAGTGCCAATTTAGCAGAAAACTTAAGAATTGCGTGCAAAAAGAAGGGGAATATGGTGAATTCTCGGGTGAATTTTGGTTAGTTTCATATTCAAAATTGATGATAAATATCTCGAGAACGAAACGTGGCCGACTAAAAATTCTTTGAGATTCTTGATCCCGTATACCAAATTTCATTAAAATCGGCGTCCGGTTTGTAAACAATAATTACTAAAAATAGCATCTAGGTATAACAGGTATATTTTTAGTTTTTACTGCTTTAAAAAGCTTTTTAAAAATATTAATGGTTTCTGCTGAAAAAATATTTTTGTAGTCTGCTTCGTTAACATTTATTTAAAAATACTCTTAAAATGATAAATTTTTTTAACTTAAATGTTTTGAGTGTGCTCCAATTCATCGAGCGGCTTTTTATCGTAGAACAAATCGTAAAACAATGACTAGCCAATGTCATGTCACCAGGATGCAATTAAACGGGCAACGACCGTACTGTTTTATGGTTAATGCCAAGTAGCTGTAAATCTTTAAGAAAATTCTGCAAAATTACTGCGACTTGGCGTCAAATGTCCGCAACGGGTTTTTTTGCCCCTGTAATTTATTTCCGTTTAAGGATATGCTTCAAAGGGTAGGAGTGCGTTCGAAAAAATGCGGAAGGAGAAAATTGCTTCAAAGTTTGCAATATTTACGTGATATGATGATTTAACTGCTAGGGGTATGGTCCGAATCTAACTAATCACTGTCAAGATTTGGAATCTAAGAACTTGAAAAAATGTTTTCCAACTTGACCACTATATAGATTGGCTAACTTTGTTCATTTAGCTTTAATGTTCTTTTTTTAAACGTTCAATACTTCTCGCAGATATATTGAAGTTTTAATGAAAAATGATCTTTTGTCTCTAACCATCAATATCTCAACAATCACTGATGGCACAAGAAAATTAAGGAGGTTTTGAACTCTACCAGGGTGGACATGTCTTGTTTAAATCGATTTTCATACTCTTATATTGCTTTTTCACAAAGCCTTGTATCATTTAAAAAGATTTAAAGATATAACTCGATATAAATAATAAAAGAGATATTAAAATGAACAAAACGACTTTTGATAAAAATATGGATATGTCCGTTTTGAATGAACACTCTTTAATTCTCTTTTATTTCACACAGGAAACAAACATTGTTAACGAGTGTGTCGGTGGATATACCGTATAGCTCTAAGGTACCTAATCGCCACTGCACACAATAAAGAACAATATATTTAGTTCCATCTTTGTTCTAAAATGACCTAGAATATCCCATAAAATGTGTAATACTTGTATTGTTTTACTTTTCATATTTTTGCCGTTTTATAGTAGCTTTTTACAAGAAATTCTGGTTGATTTTGTTTTTAGCTAACGTTCACCTTAAAATAAAAAGAGCACAGTAACGCCCATTATTGGCTTTGTTATCAAACTTGTATAATAAAGGATGACCTCATCTTGCTTCCAGCTTAAAAGTTGTTTATTACACAACATTAACTGAATAAAAGTGACTGCGTTGATTTCGCAATCGTTTGCACTGGTGCACTATCAAAGCCGTTTAATAGGATCGAAATAGGTACTAATAACATTTCTGCGTGCATGAAATAATATACTGTGCATTCGAATTAAGACGAGCCCCCCATAATTTGAATATTTGTACAAACACTTATAAAAAATCCTGAAACCCGTTGGCTTTTATTTTCAGGAGGTAACATTTTTGTTTCAATATTTATTTGCTTGGGTTGTCCTTATGGGATTATCCTCTTTCCCCACCAACACAAACGTCAAAAAGTCAAAAGTGAAAGGGGTTCAAGTAATACCCCATCTGAAATGGTTTCAAAATCCCTCTTCAATAGGTTTTAGTTTTTCAAAATCGGTTCAGTAAAGATAAAATTTTTAATACCGGGTATCCCCAGCCGGTGGCTCACATTTTTACCTCTTTATATTTTTCTTAAATATAATTTGGTATGTGGGTTTATCATATTATGAATGTGCCTTGATTTAGGAATTTAGTTTTTCTTTCACTTCCAGTTTAGTCGGAATCGATCTTAACTTGCTTATTTTAATGGATACAACCGGCATATTTTAAATTATTTGAATAGAAAATGGCATTCCTAAGAAAAGGACACTGCATTTCCTGCTTTTTGACAATTACCCTCTAAATATTTTTAATTTTTGATTTTGAGTGCCGTTAATGCCATAAAACTGTACATTTTGGACCAAAGTAGATGGTACTATCAATTTTTCCTTGACTGCTTCGTCCAAAATTTACGATTTTATCCTATTTAGGACACTCCAATTCAAAAATTTAAAATATTTAGAGCTTAGATGTTAAAAAGAAATAAATGCAATGTCATTTTACTTGAAATGTCATTTTCTATTAAAATAAGTAGAAATATACCGGTTTGCAATTTAAAATAAGTTAAAGTATATTTAACACAAAAATGTGTCTCCCGAAGAATAAAAATTGACGTTTTTCAAGATTTTTTTGTAGGTGTACAAATAATAAAATATGGGGTGGCTTGTTTTAATTTGAATGAACCGTATAAAATTTTAAGAAAATATTTAATCATTACAAACTTATATTTTTGGTTTAAATTTGATTTAAAAAATATATGCACAAATACTTTTAGAGACAAAGTTTTCGAGACAAACGTAGTAACACAGCCAAGTTCACAACACAACATTGGCCGAACAAAGGTGCAGGCAGTGCTTGAGCATCTAAACGCTTTATTAATATTTTTAAATTGAAATTTAAATTATTTCCACTACATTCAAGGCTCGGCTTGACATTTTACACGTTTAACAAACACTAGCTGTTTCTAGCCTAACATTATTTAGTGATTTTATCTCTTCGATTGAATCATAATCCCTTGTTGTATACCTACCCTACACTACGTTTGTTGGGAATAAAATGCTCATTTTATGGTATACCGGGAGACCACACACAAACCTGGTATTTCCATGAGAAGTGTTACACGAATTTGAAATTTTGGTCGAATGTATAGTTGGAAAGGATGCAGATTTTTGATGTTTCAGATGTTATGTGTTTCATCCGGGTTAATCGGAAGTGCTCTAAACTTTGCTATTTTTATTTTAATGGAACACCCTATACAGCGTGTCTTCGGAAGTTCTTACCAAGTGGGAAAAATTTTAATTATTAGCTTTACGAAAAAAAGTACCTTTTCATAAAAAGTCCTGCTTGATAAGAAAATACATTTTCAAAAAAATATTGCAAGGTTGGATGTACAGGGTGGCCTAAAAATGATTTGTTTCCAAATTAAAATAAAGGTTTTTCCTAACTACGGTACCAAACTTTAAGGGGTGATTTCTTATATCATTTTATAAAGAAAAGTTCTCATAAACATATGTCCGGAGTTGCTTCGTTTCTAAACAGAGGGCGTTAATTATTTTTTAAAAATCGGTATTTTATAAATATTTTAAATACGAAGCCAGATACAAAAAAATACAACAATAAAGAGTTGTATTTTTAGTTGCTTTATAAAAAAATATAAAAGCTATATGTAGCTTTTATATTTTTTTATTAAACAGTGGCGTTCATTTTCTCTCAATAATATTGGCTGTTGTGCCCACTAACACGCTACTGAACCTAATAAAGTTAATCTGGTAAAAGCTTTTAAAACGCTTTATTACATTAAACAAACGTACCAACTTTCAACCAAATCGGTTTAAGGATATGTAAGATATTTAAAAATACCGATTTTTTAAAAACACTTTATGTATGCCCTGTATTTCAGAAACGAAGCAACTCCGGACATATGTTCATAAGAACTTTTCTTTATAAAATAACATAAGAAATCACCCTTTAAAGTTTTTATGCCGTAGTTAGTAAATAAGTATATTAATTTGGTAAAAAGTATTTTTTAAGCCACCCTGTAAATCCTCTCATCAAGCAGGACTTTTTATGAAGAGGTACATTTTTTCGTAAAGTTAATAATTAAAAAGTTTTCCATTTATTTTGGTAAGAACTTCCGAAGACACGCTGTATAGCTTTCTAAAAATCAATTTTACAGGCAATTCCAAGAAAATACATGTATCACGTGTTGTACCTATCTTAATTAGTTTTTGAGAAATTGGCGGTCAAAAATTCATGTTAACGGCCATTTTTATCGATTTGTTAAAAAACAAATGATTGTGAAAAAGGACTAACGATATTTTACACATTTTTAATACAACTTATATTCTATTACCGTAGAAATACAATTTCTGCTTATTTAGGAAATTGACTTTCAGCAGTAAAGAACTTTCATAATTAAAATAGAAACCAC
Source organism: Listronotus bonariensis (assembly GCA_014170235.1). Lineage (NCBI taxonomy): Eukaryota > Metazoa > Arthropoda > Insecta > Coleoptera > Curculionidae > Listronotus > Listronotus bonariensis. Next base: position 208,656 of record JACEGR010000667.1, read on the forward strand.
TACCCTAAGTCTTAGATTTAAACTTAACTCTTAAATATATTTTTTTTTGTTAATTATATCCTATCTCTACACCTATAGTAGTTTTTAACTTATTTATAGTGAAACGTTAAAAAACATATATTTTCTGCTATTTTCAAGGCATCCCAGCGTTTTACTATTAATATCTCAAAAACTATTAGGTTTAAATATAGGATATACTGCCGTTCAACGAAAAACACCGTATGTGCAATATGTGCATACAATGATCATAACACATCGGTGTTTTTCCGTTGGACGGCAGTATAATTAACAAAAAGTGTGTAGCTTAAATTTAGAGCTTAATATAGTGGTTTCCATTTGATTTATTGAAGTTCTTTACTGCCGAATGTCAATTTCCGTGGCACTTCCGAAAAAGCCGGAAATTGTATTTTTACGGCAATAAAATATTAATATATATAAATCTGTGTAAGAAATCGTATTAGTTCTTTTCTATCGTCATTTATTTTTTAAAAATCGATAAAAAGGCGTCTAACATGACATTGTCGAATGCCATTTTCTCAAAAACTATTTATAAGATAGGTATAACAGGTGATATATGTATTTTCTTGGAATTGCCTTTATAATTGATGTTTAGAAAGATATATAGGGTATCCCATTAAAATAGCAAAGTTTAAAGCACTTCCGAGTAAACCGGATGTGATACATAAAATCTAAAACATCAAAAATCTGCATCCTATTCAACTATACATTCGACCAAAATATCAAAATTGTATAGCACTTCTTAAGGAAATAACAGGTAACAAGTAGTATAGAAAATACAAAACAGATAGATTATAACCATCTGCATTATCTTTCCATATAACTAACTAAAGATGAAAAGTTTCAATTGAACGCAAAAGCCATTTTTAACAGAGTAAATTTTAAAAATCGCTTAAGCCAAGGCCTAGATTTTATTTTAAAAATACAAGACAACAATTGAAATTATTATAATTGTTTTTCTGTTGTGAATAAACGTCAACAATGGTTTGTCATTGGCAACAGCGCTGACCAAAATTTTTTAAAAGCGAAACGCATCGATATACCATCACCAATTCCACCAAATTTAGTCTTTTAAAAGGAAAATAGGGGCGGGTAACTATGTAGTTATTAGCAGCAATTTAATTTTTTTTAAATATAAATTCTTAAAAGTTTATTGTATGTATATTGATCCGGTTGTAAAAAAATGTTTTTGATTACCGAAATTAGATCATAATTTTTAGAATTTTACCTGTTTTTGTGTCCCAGAAGTTTTTTTATCATTGCCAAATCTCTTTCTGTTTTCTAGTCTTAAATAAAGGGCTCCATAGTAGGGCACCACACAACCCGCTGTTCACAAAAATAAATGTACCTACTCACTTGTATATTAATACTTTTATTATATAAGATATTCAAAAATAAGTAAAGATTTGCTTGTTTTTAAGAGAAATTCATATTTTTACCTTTTTGGCAACAGATTTTTCCTGTGCACCTTGTCCTCATGTACAGTAAAATATTGCGGAACCTCGGAAGTCCGGAATCTTCCGAAATTTTATTGGACTTTTGGCAGCCATGTTGACAAAGTGACAGATCCGTGACAGTTCAGAAAAAAAGTTGAAAATTATTAACTTTTACGGTCCGCCGATTTTCTTGTTTACTTTATGCTTGTCAGGTATTTTCGCAAATATTGTTACTTTAAAATATAGTTTTATTCAAATTTATAACGTAAATTTATGTTTTGTTTTGCCTCCATAAACAGACGACTTTTTTTTGAAAATTGCGCCAATCCGCATTTCCGGATTTCCGCAATTTTTGTTCACATTAGGACTAGGCATTCATCACTGCTTATATCTAACCTCTAACAGTTGGTTGGCTGTGCTTGAGGCTAGCACGCACTTGCCAGCATAAGAAAGATTCATATTTTATCGATTTAAACCGTACAACGTTAAAAACAAAATAATACCCAAAAATGGTAACTAATTAGTAGATTCAGAAAAAGTATGTAGATCAGCTATTCGCTATTAATTACAGATATTTTTTCATTCTTTAGTTAAAAACCATCACGCCAACTTTCTCGTCAATGTTTATTGTTTTATTACCTAAATGCATCATAATTAATAAATATATATATTAAACTTATTTAGTTTCAATTAGGCCAACATCGTTTTATTTGTGCGGTTCACGTCACAGTTATCTGGAGAGTAAGTAAACATCAAATTAAAAATTATTACATTTTCTGTTTGATAAACGACAATAAAATATTTTAAACGTGCTTGAATAAATAGAACCTCTATAAAGATATTTACTTTGTTTTTAAGTACGTGTATGTCTTGAATTTTTATCCAGTCCGAAGTAGAAAAAAAACTAAATTAAAAAGGCAAATTAGAAATAAACAAAATATCAATTAAGTAAAGAATAGTAACTAAAGGAAACTTTTTGTATTTAAATGTCCGAAAAGAAAAGTGATTAAAAAATGATTGTGGAAAAGAAATCAAATAATTATCTTAAAATTTATTCTATTTGATATTTACTAAGCTATTTTATAACTATTGTAGCCCTAAATTTGAAGAAATAAATTTTAAGTCATTCAGTATACATATTTATAATGTAAATATACTTGTCGCCTAAAGTCTGAGGTTATCGCAAATCTAAAAGTTAAATATTTGGATGTAAATTATAATGGAATTGAGCCGGGTATTGCATTGTGGGTTTTAGCTGTTACAATTTAAGATGTCTATCAGTTTCTTGTTAGTTTGATTTGAATGTTTAAATTAATTGTCCCTGTTAAACTTGTTATTTTATTTTATCAATCAACAAGCCTTCTTTGGTTAACGTTTTCCCCAAATACTTAACAGCTAAATTTTAAAAACAATACAGAATATTTAAAGATAAGCATTCGGTTTTTTGAGAGGGATGAAAATGTGTGAGCAATTTAATTAAATGGACAATCAGATTGTATAATGTGGATGTGCGGTAGTCAAATTGGCCAACTCTGGGGTGATGTCTGATCGCTCGACTTGATCGGAAGAAAATAATTTCCCTTTAACTTTTGACCCCATTTCCTTGAATTATCGTTCAAAAAGCTAAATCACGAGGATCCTTTTCTTATACAGGGTGTCCTAAAATTAAGCGTCAGGATTATGGTGGGCAATTCTGAATGAAAATTTAATTCAACAAATTTCTATACCATTTTTTCGAAAACTAAAATTTAACGGAGATACAGGATGTTGAAATTTTTTTATATTTTTTTAATAACTTTTTCTGGTGTACTGATTTTCGCCAAATTTTGCATACATATTACTAAAGATTCTTTGTATTCACCCTATTAATTTGACACCAAAAGTCAATGCCAACTGTCCTTCACTTTAGAAAAATGACTTGAAACCTTTTTGTTTCAATCCTCTTATAAATTTGGATATAAAATTAATAAACAGCATCAAAATATCTTTTTATAAGGTCTTCTCAACTTAAAATGACCAGTTTCCGAGAAAATCGACTTTATACATTTACGTACGTTTAATTAGAAATTCTGACAAATAAACTAAAAAAGAAAAAATTGAAAAATAACATTTTTTTCTTTAACATCCTGTATCTCCGTTAATTTTAAGTTTTCAAAATTTGTATAGAAGTTTGTTGCATTAATTTTTGCGCAGAATCGCCCACAAAAAACATGACGCGTAATTTCCGGACACCCTGTATTTAGAAAAAGAAAAGGATTTGTTAACGGCTCATTATAGTAGTTCTAGTTTCTGTCCGTATGTATTTTAATAAAATTATTTTATTGATAGTAAAATCTACGTACCTTCTTGTAACGATAATTTACTTAAAAATAAATTACTTGCAAAGATTTAAAAACCAGAAACAGCTACACCACAGAATGATATGTTTTAGTAAAAGTAAAATCTAACTCTGAATAGGAATTTAAAAATTTCAGAACTATTTATTAGATTATTAATATTAGTATAAGGTAGGTAATTTACTTACCTACCTATTTAAGTGCCCTAATATTCTTGGAAATTTTAGTTAGACCTTTTTTGATATGGCTTTAAATAGATTGAGTCTATAAAATAAATTAACATACCTGCACGTATAAGTGAAAGGCAGTGGCGGGTCATGACATTTTTCAGTGGGAGGGCACAAGCAAAAACAGAAATAATAATAAAAACTTAGACTCTATTTAAAAATAAAGTCCATTTGCCTTTTCTTCTTACTGGAGAATACTTCAATCACTTTATTTGTGACCAAACACCCACAAATTCAGTTGTATTTTTCATTTTTTTTTAAGTTAAAATCTTTGTTGTATGTCCTAGTTTTACTTGTAGATAAACAATTTATTTAAAGATCGGAAGTAGGTCTTACTTTTTGTTTAATTAAAAGTTTATGTTCAAAAGGCAAACTATTCTGTAGAATAAACTGCACCGCATTTATTTCCATTTGTTGATCCATTTCTAAATTATCTACTGTATAAGCAATACCTAAAGGTATATCGGCCAGTAAAGCAACAACAAAGGATGGACGATGAATCATCCCATACGAAATGTTTACATGCCGGTATTTACGTTAGACTGTCTCTTTTCCTCAAATTGCCTATAATATTTAGCTAATCCGGTATACAATTATCACATATCACATCACTTAACTCTCAACATACGCACTAGTTAAATACACTTGTTAAAATTAAACGTTTAATCAACGATTTATTTACACCGTATAATCATAATTAACAATAAATATTGCTACTTAAACTCTACGGGACCCGACACTACCGTTTAAGCTTCGACTTCTACCTGGACACACGTAATTTGTGCACATGCACTATACCATTTTCGCGTTTATTAAAGTAAAGAAGACGTATGTCGCGGATCAAAATAAATGAGACAAAGAGGGCACAATTCTCGCGTTCTAGTACACGTATCTAACTTCATTCGTTTCGTTTATGCCCCGGCTTGGAAAGAAAGTTTTAATATTTAGGTGTTGCGTTGGAGTAAATTCGAAGTAAGTTTATGCAGAGTATTTAAGAGTGTTTTAATGGGATTATAGTAAATATCGGACAAATTATTTAAGACCATTTTAATCCGTTCTTTTTTGTTTATTTGAAAGGTTGGCACGTTGCCCGTGTGTGCCCTTTAGTACCAGCCGCCACTGGTAAAAAGTGACTCTTTAAAACTATGGTGTAATACAATAAAATATGTCACGTTGTCGTTAGACCTTAAAGAAACCCTGTAAATTATGCTTTTCGAATTGTTTGTTTTTTTATGTAGTGAAAGTCTGAGATTTAAATACATGTCGAGAATAATAAAAATCCTTATAATACGGCGTTACTCTATAGTATAGCCAGAGAAGCCTTAACAAAACCAGTTATGTTAATTATAGTCATTTATTATGTAAAGTACATATGTATGTATATAGCTATTCATTTTATAATGTTTAGTTCGGAAATTCTGATAGAAATTGAATAGATTCCAAAGTAGATCACCCAAGCCAGTTTATTCTTGTAAATTATTTTCTTATAAGAAATTATAATAGGATATATTATATACAGTTTACAAAAATTAGGACATAAACTGTGTACTCAAAGGCTCCAAATGCTCGAAAAATATTTTCAAGATAAATGCGATGGCAAAATTTGTTAAGTACTTAAAAATCCCGTGCATTTTAGCATTTAAAAAACTTATAAGAAATGTATAACTTCTATCAATTACCAAGTTAGGAGCCCATGAGCATGCAGAGAAATGCTTCTAATTTTTTTTTTTTTGAACGAAAAGCGTACATTTTACTAAAGAAAATCAAAAAGTTAAATTTGCTAAGAAGATACTGCCTCTTTGCATAATGGCTGTGTATCAAGTTTCATTAAAATATTTAAAATGCTTCTGCTTCTCAAAGTTTAAAAGATATTTAGAAGAATGACATATTAGAACTTTCTTCTTAATATCACCCAAGGATTAATACCGTTAAGGATTAGCATCTTATTTTGAAACACCCTGTGTATAGAAATCCAAAATAAATTTAGTGACGTGAGTATTTGTATTTTTAAAAGAATCAATATGTTTTGAAATATCGCATCAAATTTGTCGCATTACTGATATCCGCCCCCAAACCTTTTAAGTTACCTTTTCCTGGCGACGAGATTTTTTCGCCGCGTCGCGTCGGATGTAACACGCCGATGGAATACCGCTGTCCATATAGACAATTTAATTGAAAGAAGCTTGTAGGAAAACAGCTCCATCCAATTCCATTGTCTATGGTAGGGAGCGGTATTCCGTCGGCGTGGCGGAGAAAACCCGTCGCCAGGAAAACCTATTATTATACCTACTTTTATGGTGGCGCGACAATCCGCCATAGCATAACGTCACTGAAATTTTATTTGGATAAAGTGTAATGATAATTGTCTACCTAGATAAAAAAAGTAACATTACCTAACCTAACATCTTTTAGTTAGTAATATCCTAACCAAAAAAATGTACAGCTCATTTATTGTCTTAGTTCATCTTTTTAGGTTTTGCGGGTCTCCGACGAAGCAAAGGACGCCGAAAACCTAAAAGCATGACCTAAGACGTTTCTTCCAATAAACATTCATCACATTCAATCTTCAAGCTTCTTATTGATCATCAAGTTCATTTTTCTTCAACATCGGAGACTGCCTTAAAAATGTCTGCTAACAACTTAAAGATGCTTAGCGAAGAAAGTCTTACGAGACAACCTGAGGAAGTTTTCGACATTATCTGTAAGTTAGGCGAGGGAGCTTATGGAAGTGTATATAAAGCCCTGCATAAAGAGTCCGACAATGTAGTAGCTATTAAACAAGTACCACTCGACACAGACCTTCATGAAATCATCAAAGAAATATCTATTATGCAGCAATGTGACAGTCCTTATGTTGTTCGATATTATGGAAGTTACTTTAAGAACACAGATCTATGGATTATCATGGAGTACTGTGGGGCTGGAAGTGTTTCTGATATAATTCGGCTCCGAAAGAAAACTCTTACCGAATGCGAAATCGCAACGATCCTTTCTGACGCGTTGAAAGGGCTCGAATATCTTCATTCGAATAGAAAGATTCATAGAGATATTAAAGCTGGAAATATCCTGCTTAATACAGATGGGCATGCAAAGCTGGCGGACTTCGGTGTAGCTGGCCAACTAACTGAAACTATTTCCAAAAGAAACACTGTTATAGGATCGCCGTTTTGGATGGCGCCGGAGATTATTCTCGAGATAGGCTATGATTGTGTTGCAGATATTTGGAGTATTGGTATTACCGCCTTGGAAATGGCTGAAGGTAAACCACCATACGCTGATATTCACCCTATGAGAGCGGTATTTATGATTCCCACTAAACCGCCACCATCTTTTCGGGATCCCGATCGGTGGAGTGCGGAATTTATAGATTTTGTCAGTGTATGTCTTGTAAAGAACCCTTGCGACAGAGCTTCCGCCACTGATCTGATCCAGCACGTTTTTCTTCAGAAATCTGGCGGTGCTCAAGCTTTGACTCAAATGATTATCAGAGGCCTGTGAAATCAGAAAGAACCAAACGTATAGCAGAATACCCGGACATAGTCAGAGCAAACAAGGTGGCGCCGATGGAGAAGCCACTTTAGTTCCAAGTAAAACTTCGAGTCAAAAGCGCTACCATGGTTACCATTCAATCTGATTTAGGAACCATGGTTGTGATAAACAGCGACGATGAAGACGGTGAACGAACCATGAAATCTGAAGAGCCCAAGAAATATAAACCCTTGTTTTTGGAACATTTTGATCAGGCACAGTCGGAGGAAGAGGCCAAGCAAGAAACTGCCGCTAGCACTAACAATTTTCCACTTGCTTCCAACGAATTACCTTCTGAACAACCCCACAATTTCTCAGAACCACTAGATGTAAAATTACAAAGAATTAAACCTGTAAACACTGACTTTAGTTTTCTAAAAGATCTATCGTATGAAGAATTAAAGGAACGTTTTGAACTTCTCGATGCGGCCATGGAAAAAGAGATAGAGGAGCTTCAGACTCATTATATTTTAAAAAGGCAGCCTCTCGAAAATGCCATTCATAACAAAAGGGAAAGAAACAGAAATTTCTAATGTTATTCAGTTCCTATTTTGTACTTATTTATTACTATTTATTCTTTAATATGAGCTTTTTGAATATATGCCTAATTTTGTCACAATTTAATGGCTTTGTAAGAAGATCTATTTTTTTCAGTTTTTTATTTTTGGAGTTGACGGCAAAAATTAAAACTTGATGGCCAAATTCTAAGCCTCAGTTGAAAAATCTATGTGTCCAATACTTTTCTGAAGTGGTGTTTTTGTCAAAGTAAAAAAATATTGCAATAATCTTAGTGCCAATTAATAATAGCCAATTATATTAACTCTTTTTTGTTACATTGTTTAAACACTACAGTTTATATAGCAGTTGTTTAAAGAAGTTGAGTTTAAGTTTAAATTTCTTCCTAATAACCGGCCTTCAACGTTTACGTCAAATTAAGTCAAAGTTTAATAGGACAATTCCAAAACCAGGCCGGCGATTCAATCTTAAATACCTAGTTTTGCGTTCGAGATCCATATAATCTGGCATATAAAAACAGGACTTTTAAACGACATTACCTTGATCACGCATTTGATATTGTGAAGTGAGATAAAAGAATGGACCCGTAGGCTTGCAAAATAAGGGATAGGTTCCACAATATTATTTAAATAGGATGATAAATACTTGATGATATTTACCTTTCTTGGTCTCTGGTATATACCATTTTGTAAGCATTTAAAAAAGAGAATAAAACGAAATAACTGTAAACGGTTATAATTATGAAATTAATTTGCCGGCTATGAAGTCACTCGTCCATTTCATTACCAGACATATTTGTTCTTTAACTCGAAACCAAACGTAATCATGTTTATAACTATCAACAATGCAGTGCTAAAACATTTTTTGTAGTGTAATTTCTTCATGATCGAGTGAGCATGAATGTCTTTAAAATTCTTAAAGTGTTTAATCACTGTGGTAATAATTTATGGAGAGATTTTCTTTTACATTATTCATTTGAGAATTCAACTTATTATTTTCTTTTGTTAATTTTGTTAATTAATAGAGCATAAACATTATTTAGTTATTTTAACATGAATCAATATTGTACATGATGGGTCAACAAAGAGCGTTTACTGGTAGGCTGATTCAGGCGTGCTCAACTGTTTTGCCACTAGATATCATATTGGTATTAAAATTGTCAAAATAAACCAATAGAATGAATCTGTTTTAACAGTTATGACACCTAATTTTTAAAACATACATTTTAAATGAAATGTTTATCAAACAAAGTTAATTATAATGTTCAGTTTACTCCAACAGTTTATTAAAATTCAATACTTATTACTAACCTTAAAATAAAATGATAACTGAACAAGATCAGCTGTTTCTGTTATGTTTGTTTTCCCAGAAGAAAGAAAAGGTATTTTGCATTGATTTTATCAGTGTTTTGCATTACTTCTTGGACGAGTAACTTCCAAAGGTGTTTAGATATCTTCGTGTACTTGAAATTCAACGATATTAACGCTTTTAATTAAAGTCTTGCATTATTTATTCTCTGTCCCGATTTCAATTTATTGGCCTCATTTTAAATTTTTGAATTATTTCCCATTTTATAGCCATAAAGCTGCTTATTGAATGAGAAAGATAAATAGGTTTCTAACCAGTAACTCTTTTTATTAACATTTTATCCTATTTAATGTAAAAGCACTAAAAATTAGGGTTTAACCACATGGAGCATTTCAATTTGCAGCCATAAAAGGAAGTTACTTCAATTTTTAAGTTAATTGAAGTGAAAATTGAAGAATTAAAATTAGTAAACAACGTTTTATAAACACCATTTTCTGAAAGTCTTAAAATTGTCTCTTAAACTATTGCGAATACTAGTAATAAAATTAAATTATGATTATATACTATACACATTTTGTTTTTTGTTTATTGTTTATAGAATTTGCTTTATTGGTGAGGCTTTAATGTTTAACAATATCGATGCCAACTTTTTTAAACAATTGCATTTTGGAATCTTTCAGTCTGAAGGTACAAACTGAGATATATTGGGTAATTTTTACTAATTACTAAAATAACTATTATATTGTATCTTTTTTTCTAAAATTCTTGTCTTCTGAAATGTATAATTAACAGCAAACATTGGAGATGACCTTTTCTTACCATTAATGCTCTCTGAAACCACTTGATAAAAGCAAACTATTAATTTTAGCAATCAACGACTAAAGAAAGACTGTATTATTATTTTTGTTTCAACACGAATTAAGTATAAGAAATTTGTGATTTTTGAGGAATTTTATCGCTTATAAGATGTATTTTTCTATAAATACATGCATTTTTTAAAGTAAACTCTGCATTTTTTTTATTTATTTTATATGTATTTTACATTTTGTAAATATATTTTTAATTAATCAAGTAGTTATTTCGCAAATCGTGTGGTGAAGCTATACTTCAGCAAGGGGTGTTGGTAAATTGGTTCGCCATTAGGCAAATTGAGACACATATAACGCGTGCGACGCGACGCAGCACAGCACGTAGATACTTTTGTAACTTATGAAATTAATTTATATCAGCGCAAATTGAGTAGCATCTACTCAAAAGGACGTTGATTTTTGTGACAGTGACATAGTTTCTCGCGTCGCACGCGCCAGACGCGTCTCAATTTGCGGCGTGCGCGCACAGCACGTATTTTGTGACTTATGAACTTAAATTTGACAGCGACGCGTCTACTCGAAAAGACGTTGATATTTGTGACAGTGACATAGTTTCTCGCGTCGCACGCGTTAGGACGCGTCTCAATTTGCGGCTTGCCTTAAGGCAAAGGGTTTATATATCTTAGGTTTGTTTGATTTACTCATTTGCATTTTTGCTTTGACTTGTTTGTTGCGTATTTAAATACACAACTGTGTTGCGTTTTCGCCATGAATGCCGAAATAGCCCAAATAATTTGGAGTCAACGAGAACAGTTCTGGTCTCCCGTCTTATTGCTTAGTCGATTTTCGAACATATTCGGAGGCGGTAATGTTGGGAACCACTCTACTATAAGTCGTCGGGGCAACCAAAAAGGTTGGAAATCAATAATTTTTCTAATATTTTTGATTCGCGAACCAATTTCACACGTGTCCTTAGCAAGAGACAATAAAATAAAAGATTATATGCCTACTAGGATGTATGCAAGTATAACCTGGTCCACCCACAATGATTCTATATTTATCCGAATACAAAAGAGTTGAAAGCTTGGTTTACGAACCTAAAACCTGTAAAATCAATTGTGGGCGAAGTTGCAATTTATTGCAAATTAAGAAATAAAATACGAGCGTATGGGTAATTACTGAACAGGTAAAAATTTAGGTAGATTATATTGCTAGATAAATCAGGTCTTGGTGAACAGGAAACAATAAAGCTGAATTTATAGATTGACGTTTCTGTCACCGATCGCCGTTTGACGTTTTGGGTTCTATTATGGTATATGAAAACGGTAAACAGAAAATATAAATTGACAAATGGAAAGTTATTGTTTCACCTTCTAACTGAACAACGGACAGAAACGTCAGTCTATAAATCCAGCTTAATGCCCATTACGTTTTTTGGTTAACACAGGATTTAATTAAATTCACGGAATAAATACAAAAGAGGATTTATTTTTAAAATAGATATTTGATAATACCTCTGAACAAAATATATTAATGTCTGGGTAGTTACACTGGCATAGACACGACTTAAGGTATGATTCCGAGCATGGCGGCAGGCTACTTCCCGCCGACGCAAGCGCCAGAACGTTATACTTATTTCGCTTTCGCCTTGGGAAGTAAGTAATGTCATAGAATCCCATATACCTTTACTGGTCGAGGTTTACTCGAGTACTCACTCAAATATGTACATATCTACTACGTACTCACATACTCGAGTACCAAAAGATAGTATTTGAATACACAAATATTCAAATGGAGAATTTTAGGTACTATGTTGTCTCTGTTTATTATTTGATAGGTGAGAGTTATGAGAATGAAAAAATAATAAAAATGATTAAGATGACTCATCTGTGTACTGTAAACTGTTTTCTATTTTTTTACTTTTATTTAATATGATAACATTTTCATTGCACATAGCTTGTCAAACTAAAACCAATAAAAATCCCTATTTTGTTCTATATCTCTGTATTATCTACCACACATATTTATGTTGATTTGGTTAGAAAATAAGTCGCAAAAATTGTCAAATGATAACGTTATCGGTCACATTTACATATGTAAACCAAATATCAAAAGATAATTTTTCTCGCTTATAAACCTTGTTGAGCAAGAACGTATTAAATCACTAACAGGTTATATAATAAGAAACAAACATAAATTATATTTTTTAATCTTCAGGAGTATTACTTTTATATTTCATACGTTTATTTTTAATTAACGTATGTATTTAATGCACAGACCTTTAATTATAGTTCAAAATGCGTCAAACTTATGCCAGCTCAATGCTACCAGCGCCATTACACTTAAGCAGGTAGGGATTAGGTACAGGCCCGGATCTAGGGAGGGGGAGACAAACCGGGGTGTTTGCCCCGGGTGACACCTTCAAGGGGCGACTTTAAGCATGACCGACGTGTACTTGAGATCTGGATTTATTTAAAGATTTATAAGAAGTGGTGATTGTAAGAGGCGAGCAGCCCCGTATCTAACTTTTTTTAAGGTGGGGCAAAAATTTTTGTTCTGTCGCCCCTCTTTGGCCATTTTTTAATGTGGAGCGAACAATACATTTTGCGTTCTAAACATTTTTTGGAAAAAATTTGAGAGCCTTTCAAATCGCGCCCTCTTCCCATCACTTGACGCCATATGTATAATACACAAGACTTTTAAATGAAAAATGAGGAAAAAGAAAGGTCCTCGCCTTTTAAATCGCGCCTTCTCATCACTTGGCTCCTATGTTTAATACAAAACCGTCCCATACACGTCGGCAATGCTTCAATTTGCCGCCCCTTCAAGGTGTCACCCGAGGCAGACATTCCGGTTAGACCAACCGACCCAGCGCTGAAGGCGAGAACCTTCTTTTTTTTTAGATAGTTTTGTGTATTATACATAGGGTGCCAAGTGATTGGGAAGAGGGCGCGCTTTGAAATACAAGGATCATTTTTTTGTTCAAAAAATGTAAAGGACGCAAAATTGATTCTTCGCTCCACAAAAAAAATAAAAATGGCCGGGGTAGGCAGAGGGCAAATTTTGCGCCGCCTTAAAAAAAGAAGATCCTGGGGCTGATTAGGTACTAAACGGTGAAATCAACCTTTTCGATTAAAACAAATACAGGGTGTCCGGAAGTCACCGATAATACTGAAGGACAGATGAAATAACCCATAAGCATCTAAAAAAAATATAAAATGACCTTGGTAAAAGAATCGTTAGTTACCGAGATATTGGCACATGAAATTTATCAAATTCGTCCTCTTGGATCAAATTTTTGATTTTCACAACTAAATTATATTGTATTTATTGGATTTTAATTTCAGTTTTACGGCACTAAAGAGCCATTTTATTGTAAAAGACCGACATGAGATGTTTTCTTTAAAAAATCTATTCTCTATCCACGAATGGACTGTTACATGCACTTTATTAATTTTGATATTTAAAAAAAAAAGTTATTTTTCAAAAAATAACTCGAAAACTATCGATTTTTTAATTATTTTTTGCTTCTTTTTATTATTTTACATGCAATTTATTAATTTTGATATTAAAAAAGTTATTTTTAAACAAATAAATTTGGCTTCATCTGAAACAGCAGAAGCGTTTATAGGAACCACCATATTTATGATATACAGATTCAAAATTATTAAATTGCCAATATCTCGAAAACCATCGATTTTTTAATAATGTTTTTGCTTCTTTTTATTATCGTTGACTTTCCGGACACTGTGTATATCGAGTGTATATATACAAATATAATATTATCTTACAAACAAAATTATAATATTTAATCACCCTTAATAATTGTCACATTAGTCGATTTTTATTAGAACTAACAGTTAAAAGAAAACATCATAATTCTATAGTCACAAAGTATTTTTTTTTTAATTACCTTATTATATATATATATATATATTGCTTGCATTTAATTTAAAGCATTTTTGTAACAGCTTTTGCTCCCACATGGTTCCTAAACTTCTTTGCATAATTTCGTATATTATTTATTTATTCTGACACATATGCTAAAAATAGGCTTTTCAGCAAAGTGTATAAGTGTATAATAAAATAAAATGTCATATAATTTGAATTTTGACCTTGTGGAACTCATTGAAATATTTATCACTGAATTTAATAAAAAATACCTTAATCTTTAGTGTATAATTTACAAAAAATTATCATTAAATAGAGTATCAAGTTACCTATTAACTAAAGTAATTAGTTTTATAACCGATTTAGTATGTAATACGTTAAAAGTACTCTCAAGAGTGTTAACTAAACGTATACTTAGTTATTTATGTTGTAATTAATGATCTGATTTTAATTAAAAAGTTATCATTTGTTTACGCCACAAAGATCTGCTCACCCAATTATCATTAACGTTTGCTTACATTAAGAATAGCTAGCGATGTGTACCTAATTTCGCTTTTTTATTAATTTAAGGAATTGTAGGCAGTTAAAATGTATAGAAATCAATTTTATAATAAAAAGCTTTTTTCGATAATGATACTTTTGTCGCAAATCGATTTTTGTACGGCGGGGCGTAAAATTGTATTTTACGCCCTAGGGAAAAAAGTATCAAAACTCCCGCATTTATAAATGAGGGCGTAAAATAGCACTTTTACGCCCTAGGGTAAAAAGTATTAAAAACGCCTGCATTTATAAATTTGTAAAACAATAACAAAAATTTAATAATGCCGCATTTTTTTGGTAAAACAACAATTTATTTAATTAAACATATGTTAAAAGTAAACTGATTACTATTTGAAACATTAAAAGCTGGCAACTTTTCTTCTTACTACAGAGAATGCTTTTATAATAATTTTAGTCGTACAAAAAATATTGTTTGCACCTCTGGCGTAAAGCACTTTACGCCCACAGCACTTTCAGGCGCGGACGTAAAGTACTATTTTACACCTTTGGTACCAAAATAACTATTTTTATCATTATGACGGCCCACGAAGGCTCATGCAGATATAGCAGAGTACTGTGGGTATCGGGTTATTAGATGTTTAAGCCATCATTTTTTCTGTGCTGTCAACGTTGTCCAAGCACTGAAACATGCAGTTTTTGCATTTCGCGACACCTTTTAGACAACGCGATAGTGCCACTAAGGACGTTAAAATATCTACTACCTAAAAAATGTCTCCCCGGCTGGAGATCAAACCCGAGCCTTCTATTTAGAGATAAAAGACTCTGTTTAGTGCGCTACCGGAAAGACTGCCAGCGACGACGCCATTGATACCATTTTGGTAAAAATAATTACTTTATTTTTTTAAAAATTTTACTTTGCAGTATAAGATGGTTTTCAGCATGATAATAAAAGTCATGGTGCTGGTAATGAGCTGGTGAACGGCGCTGAAAGGCAGCCAACGCCATTTAGAGAAGTAGAAGAAGAAATAGCAGGAGTTTAAAAAGTGGTCCTATTTTGATAGGAGAAATATTGGCCGATTGTACTTATCGGTTATCACGTAGTTTTTTTTACCTCGGGTGAAAACACGCTGACTTTTGAGATTCATACCTGCGAGTCATAAGTATGAATTGTTAAAACTCATGTGTTTTTAGCCGCCAAATTAAGACCGGTTCTAATATTTCCTTATGGATGAGGCCTTTTCGCCAAAATTCCTACATGAATTTACGGTTTTTAACACCAAAAACATCATACAAATGTGTGTGAAGTGGTTTCACCCGTGACCTTGAAAGAACCCTCCTCAATGTGTCAAAATAGACCCATTTTTGACATTTTGAAACCTGGTATCTCGAAAATTATGAATGTCGGATTCTGGGCCAATCGAGACTTTTGATGGGAATGATGAACATTATCTTTCTGCAAAATTTGGTCAATACGATAGAGTTTTGTTTTTCTTCTCCACCATAAAAAAAGATTTTTAAGTGATTATAAGAGCTTTAGTAAAACAAGACACTTTTGCCAAATAGATGTAATTAAGATAAATGTAAATTGGTAGGTGTTGAAAATGGCTATAAATTTAATTACCATGATGTGTTGGCAATTTGTTTAATGCAAAACACTGTTTGTATATCATACATATGTAAATGTACAGAGTGATACAGGTCAGTGAAGGAAAATTAAATTAGGTAGAAGTTAAACATTTTATCTTCCTCCTAAATAGGTTTTAAAAGGGTAATTATTGGACTGGGCCAAAAAAACTTTTTTTTCTAACGGTACTGTAAAAATATTGTTCCTGACGACGAAAAAAATATCCGGAAATTTTCAGCCTCTACTATTAACATTAAGAGGTGCGTCATTAAAGTTATTGCTTTTCAACAATTTTTTTATACAAAATCTCGGAATTTCAGAATCATTTAATTTTGAACCTTTGACCAATTTATATTCTTAAAGAAAATTAAATTCTCTACAAAAAATCTTTCTATAGTAAATTTGTTTAGAACGAGCCGTTTTCTTGTAATCGCGCCTTAAACATTAAATTCATTTTTAATTTGTCACTTAGATTCTGGATTTTAAACTACCATAAATATCAGTATCTTAATTAATAAATAATTATTCTTAAGGGAAATTCTATGCTCTACAAAAAGGTCTCTTAAATTGTTTAATAAATTCATTCCTTTCAAGTTATTCAATGTTGAAATAAATTTTCATTTTCATTAAAGAGTGACTGATTCCGAGATTTTGCATAAAAATGCAATAATTGTTAAAAAATCAATAATTTTAAATGTGCAGGTGTACCCACGGTCTGCCCACGGTAGACCTGTACAGTTTTTTATTCAGGTAGACCTGAGTGTGTGTGGGCAAAACTGTACAGTTTTTTTAACCTGTTCAGGCGACCGAAGTAAAATCAAAAATACCCCTTTGTAGCCGCCACAGACACGCAGGTCGACCGTAGAGGTTGTAAAGTTTTTTTAACCTGTTTATTTTAAAAGGCGACTGAAGCCGGCATCCTTTGTGAACTCGAGGGTGAACTGGTTTATTTGTAATTGAAAAAATACATAGTTATTGATTATGGCAGCAGAATTTTTTAAACAATGCAAAACATTTTTTGGGTTGTTTTTTTTTAATTAAAAAAGAATAAACTATAGGTAAACTCCATTTAATAACTTAATGATTATAAATATAATTTAAATGTAATAAAAAATACTAAAATTAAATAAATGTAATATACAAGGTGTCCCATAAATAAAAGCTTGTGTGTGCGCAGTTTTTCTCTCCGGTAGTCCGGAGTGCATATAGGGTGTTTCCCAATTTACGGTAAAAAATTAAAGGTTGTTTTGTAAGATAATAAAATTGAAAGTTGAGATTATACTCCCAACTCGGACCTATACTTAAAAAGGTAAAAGTTATTATTTTGTTTTATTAATTATAGACTTTACCATAACTTTTTAGCCAACCAATAGCGGTTTTTTGTTTCAAATATATAAAAAAGTGTTTGAACGACAACAGATGGGGAAAGGTCGCTTCTTATTCGAATCTTACACTAATTGCATATCACTATGTGAAAGTAATAACAAATTTTAAAGAAAATAACAATAACATTTAAACTAACGACTTTTAATGAATCAGGTGTCTTTTAAATTTTTTCAATGTCTTTGGGTTTCCAGAGGCAAGTAATTAGGTTAATTTTATTTTCGTTTTCTTAAAAAGTAAGTGAGATCAAAAAAAACTTAATGACAAAACAAATGTATTTTTTTAAGCAAAGAAAATATGAATATAGAAGACAGCCCAATCGAAACCGAATGAGGAATATGTAAGATAATAATAAAACTCTAAATATTTTTAAAAATTTCAACACCCTGTATTTTGAAAAATAATGTTATTTTGGGCCTTTACAGTGTGTCCACGAATGGACTTTTAACTCTACCTCTAAAATTTTTTATTTTTATTATTACGAAACAAAAAAATCTTTGTCTAAAAAGCTAAAAGCCATATTAAAAAATGCCCTATGATATACAGGGTGGTTCAAAATCGCAAAAATAAATTTTTAAAAATCAAAAAAAAATTGAAAAATATATTTGGAAACTACCTAATACAAAAGCATTAAAAAGTAAGTTTTATACATTTTTTATCATTTATGATTACTGGGAAAATTAAGTATTAACTAAAATAATCTTCACATATGCAAACATTATTAAGTTAAGTTAAAATGCATGTAAATATTATCCAAAGGGTAATGATTTATTTAACAAAAAATTAAAATTTCTATTACGTGTTAGTATTTAAATAAGTAAGTACTTACAAAAATATTCATAACAGATTTTTTTGAATCTCCTTGTATATCATAAGGCGGTTCTTTTTAACGCTTTATTTTTAAAAAGCTCTTTTCTTTCTACGTAATTGTAAAAATATTTTTAATTTGTTCTTTTTACGTTAACCTTAAGTTATTCCAGAAACCATAATCAATGGAAAAAAATTATTTTAAACTTTTTTATTTTTAATTATAATTAATTACTATTAGAATAGTAGGTAGTATCAAAAATATATATCTTTTTCTTTCAAAGTTATATTTCTGCAATTTTAAACCACCTTGTATATCCTGCAGCGATTTTTCTTTTTTCTTCAACACCTTTATTTTCTATATTAAAAAAACCTCAATCCCAAGAAACAAAGTAAACAAAAGTAAATTATATATATATATTCATATTTATATATATAAATATATATATATAGGTAATGTCGTAAGGTCAAAAACGGACTATTAAATGAAATACCGAGTTATACCTTTCTAGTAAGAAGATAGTTATCTACAAGTTCCCTAATTTACACTTTTTCTATTTCAGAGATATTAACTGAGCTACGGAAGAAAAAAAAGAAATTGGACCAAACGGTTTTTGGAAACATCCAGTAAGCCATGATTATTCTTAACGAAATAAAAAGCGATTTAAACTAAGCACTAAAAATACAGTTCTTTTCTCTTCTATCCATCTCTGTAGCGGCAGCGGTTTTCAAGATCATTGTACTAAACATCGAATATAGTATACCCTGTATAAATACATTTTATCAAAAAAGGAAAGTATTTAAAGGCCTTCAATAAGAAAACACATTTTATTCTTAAAAAAAAAATCATAAAAAAACAATAAAATAAAACGAAACTATTTACATATATTGTGGCACAGCAATACCGTGGTATTTGTCATTTAACCTAAACCAATATAAGTACAATAGTCTAATGGTAAAAACAATAGTATTTTTTAATTTAGTACTAAATATAAAGTTCTTAAATCAACCAATATATTCAGCCCTATCATTTTACAGATTTAAATATCTTTATAATTTGAATTTTGATAATACATTTCATATTTACATACTCCAAATGTTTATTTAAATTATAAAAAACAGAACAGTATGGATATTGACCAAATTTAATATACTATATCAGCTAAATTCAAAGGTATATCGGCCAGTAAAGCAATAACAAAAAGCAGAATAAAAATTAGTATACCGGTATTCGCGTTAGACTGTTTTAACGCATTGCCTGTTTAGTATTTTGTCTGGCTGAACGTGTATAAAATACACGTCTTGCCAGCGCGATTCCTTTAATTAAGTTTCAATGTATTTAACAGTACCACGTAGCGATTAGACAAAGAACGGATACATTCAAAACTCCACTGACTGCCTAAATGTAATAAACAATATAATTTAATTTTAGTATGTTCTGGTTAGTTCTGACACTCTGTAGGCATTATAAATAAAGCCCTATTTGCTCTACTGTTTTCATGTCTAAAAACTACTTTTCTCACTCTTATTGACCGTGTCACGAAATTAGATAATTGGTAACCAAACGATGAGGTGTAAAACCCTTTTTTATAGGCATTATAACGGTATCTGCTTGGAAGTTTTACCCACCGCATTTAAATCCCTACCCAATAGAATTCCACGTAATACTACTCTTATCCATCCTTTAATTTTGAAAAACCCCGAACTTTCCACTTTGCTACCCTCATAAGTCATTTCTTTCAACCAAACCTTCAAGTTCGAAAGACCCGTGTTAATTAACTATCTATTACTTTCTGACACCCACGGTACGTTAGTGTGAAAGATCATATTATTCATAATGTGAACGTTAAGCTTCTTAAATGAACTTACTCCATTTTTATTCTGTATTATCTGATATTAACATCTTTGGCACATAGTGATATTTGTAAATTTGTAATTGAAATGAGCACAACTATGCACAATTTCATGTATCTAGTCAGATAGTATTAGAAATATACAGCATCAGCTAAGTCGAGAGGTTCACTGGTAATGGTGGAAAAGAGACGGTCTAACGCGTGTGGAATAACAACAGGTAAAGATTAAATAAATAATTCCGGCATGTAAACAAGCTGACACACTGCATACTTTGTCAATGACAACTTGATCTATAATAGATGTAATTATGTGTTAAGCCGCGTACAGACGTGTGTAATGCAACGTAACATGTAATGCAACAGAGGGTCTTAATTTCGTTGCTGCAACTTCCTCTGCGAATAGGCTTATCTGCATTTGAAACGAACTTGTAGACCAACGATGTTGTTGTGCAAGACCTTTTTAATTTTAAGATATTAGTTGGTAAAAGAAAACTGAAAGACCAAAAGATGTCAACGCAGGTAGAAAACTTACCTATTTGATAAAAGAAACTGTTTTATTATTTTTCCCTCTCCAAATTTCAACTTCGTTTATTATTATTGCTTGCAACAACAGGCCAAGACGTCCAAATGGATACTACGAACTCATATCGAACGCCTTTGTGTCACCTATATGGATCGCGACGAACATTCCAGCGCGCAATACAAACAACCGTCCAAACGTGCGAATCTTGTTGCGTTGCATGTTGCATTGAGGTTGCATTACACCCGTCTGTACGTGACTTTAAATGTATAATAACATTACAGTATTGCTTTCTGTATTAGCATACCATAGTCCCTACTCAATAATTAATAACAGAACTATTTTAGTGCAATAAGACTGATACGATTTTTGTCCCAAAATCTCTATATCTCAAAGCAATGTGCATCTGGTCTTTCTTGTTGCTTTACTAGCCGATATACCTGTTCACTTCATTGTTCACTGAACCGGTATATTGTTTGGTTAAAGATGGTAAAACTCCTCTATTAAAAGACCATTACATCTTATAAAACCAAGTGATATTTGTAATTGAAATAAGCACATTGCTTTATTAAGCAACAAAACAACTGTGCAGTTTTCCTTGATGCACTCGGTCTGTTTATTTTTTTAAATAAAATGTCGGTCATGCCGTACTGAATCTTAATGCGTATTTGCTAGATTCTTTCAGATAATTACCGATGTATGTAGTAATGCAACGTTTATACATGTAAATTTTTATTGAACATTTAAATCGATAACGTGTGATATAGTGCACACCACCTTCCCCCATTCCCGCTAAACTTAAACATACCCAGAAATTAAGGTGTCCCTGACATTGGCTATAGAATTTATGGCAACCCCAATAATGTCTAAAACATCTATTTAACCATGTCGTGCAGTAAAAACTATGTTACAATTGGTCTGCTATGGATAGTTTCTGAAGTTTTAAGGTTTTTAACATGTGTCTCCAGGCCTTAAACCTTTATATTTACTAAACTTTCTTATTTTAAATACAAGTACATACCTACTTTTTTATTATTTGTGTTCTGTGTAAAATTATATTTTCAATGATACATCATACAGGGTGTTTCTTTTCAAAATAGCGGCCAGAAAAGATTTTAAAAGAGAATCGAGTACCGCTATTATTTCTACTTTAAATATATTTTTTGCTAAGTAGGCTATGAAAAATAAAAGAATGACCTATTTTACTGTCACAGGTAGTGACATATTACATTTTCTTTAATAATTAACTTAGATTTCGTAATTTCAGTTTTTAATGTAATTTAATAAGAAAAATTAAAAATTTGAAAAACATGTTTAATGGAAACACCCCTATTTTATTTTATTTTTAAATTCTACATTAAAATTTCTTTCTAATGACATATTATTACAACATATTGTAAATTTTTAAGATGGCGACCATAAATCATTTTTATTGACGACATCGGAATTCTGTAATAAATGATCTATGGCAGCCATCTTAAAAATATGTTGTGATAAGTCATTAGAAACAGTTTTTAGTGTAGAATTTGAAAATATAATTAAATAGGGGTGTTCCGTTTAAAATGTTTGTCAAATTTTTAATTATCTCTCATTACCTGAGAAAGTAAAATAGGTTATTCTTTATTTTCACAGCCTAGTTTAGTAGGCTGTGTGGTAGAAATATATTCAAAATCGAAATAATAACGGCACTTGATTTTCTTGAAAAATCCTCTATGGCCGCCATTTTCAAAAGTTACACCCTGTATGATGTATCATTAAAAGGGAATTTTATACAGAATACATATGTAGAAAAAAAGGAGGTACTTGTATTTAAAATAAGAAAGTTCCGGTTAAACCGGAAGTGATTGTGAGGTAATGATAATGACAAAAAATGTTAATTGATGCCATATTATTTCTGTAAAATTTTTATTATTTTCTTTTAAAAACACAAAAAATTGGGGAGGTAACACATCATGTGTCACCCGGTATACCTATTCCGATTCCAAAATCCATCTTCTTTTAAGTAAACTTTTAAATATATTCTATTTATGCCGGAACACTTTCGCAACCGCCAATGTGTGGACGGTAAGTTTGTCTTGTTTTGGCTTTGGCAAAAGTCTGTTTGGGGCTTCATTGGGCCAAGTTTGTTTGAGTTTCGCTACGCGACATAAATCA